>BDJD01011176.1:0-10109 GCA_002564525.1 Rosa multiflora
TCGAGCGTTCGGTTTATGTTTTAGAGGCTCGCGGCACTGTGACGTGCTTAAGCTGGTGAGGTGCAGCTTGGGGCGTTACAGTTTTGAATCTAAAGGCACTATTAATTGGTGGGAACGACTAATTGCTACGGCTTAGTAACTATTTAGCCAATAATTTGCTTTACCTCTTTGACATATATTCAAGGTAGGCACCATCAAAATTATAGTGAGTTGAATTGTAGGTCATACCACTACAAATGGTGACTGCTTCAGTTTTTTATATTCACTTTTTATCTGTTTATGTCTCCCAGTCTATTCTTTGCTGCTCTTGGTCAAGCCAACTTTGTTCCCAGAAGGCCGTAATTTCAGCTCACATAGCCTCCATCTCTGTAACAGAACCAGGGGATCTCGTGCTAGTGATGAAGTGTCACCTATTGTAGGATTTGGGGCTCCCTATCCATGGGTTTCGATTGCTATATTGGGTACTTCCCCAATGGAGGTACTTGGTGTGGATACAAGCGCTCGGGCAACGTTTGCAATGCCTGCTGCCTCTTCCTCCTCGGCCAAGGTCTTAAGTGGGTAAAGTTATACGGATTCCCATAGACGACACCAATGTTTCTGATAGTTTGCAGTACCCGCTGGCTGATATAATGATGTCTCTGAGTTAGATGCAATCTACAACTCCATCAATTAAAATTTAATTGATGACACTTTTTATTTTTTGGTTATATCTTTTTAGAATTTAGAATGTATAATAAATTAAGAAAGCTTAAAGCAAATAATAAAAATAACATGGCTTTGAAAAAAAAAATTAAATGAAAAAAATAGTGTTTTGGAAATAAATAAAGAATTAAAAATTGAATACCGTAAAGGAATTCGAAATGACACATATTTGAGTGGAAATTGAAGTGAGAAATTTGAGTAATGAATTCCTTCTTTTTTTTTTCCACGGAGTAATTCAAAATTTCCAAACTGAGAATGACATACAACAAATTCTATTTCACTTCTCGGAATTATAAAATCCTCACTTTCAATTAAATCACATCATTTTTTCCCTCACCCAAACAGACCCTTAAAGAAATCCAACAAGGAAATCTCAGTTTATCAAACATACGCTAGAACTCAAGGGTGGAGGGAGAAAACTCTTTCTATTGCTGGTAGGGAAGGGTTGATCAAAGCGGTTGCCCAAGCTATCCCTTCATATGTCATGAGTTGTTTTGAATTGCCGAAGCACATGTGTAATGAAATGCACCAGTTAATGGCTCATTTTTGGTGGGGTGGTTCGGAGGTGGATAGAAAAATTCATTGGCTTTCATGGGAGAAATTGTGCCGCCCTAAGTTGGAGGGTGGTATGGGTTTTAGAGATATGCATTGTTTCAATTTAGCCCTTTTGGCTAAGCAAGGGTGGAGACTATTATAGAGGACTGACTCTTTAATTGCACGGTTATTGAAGGCGAAGTATTTTCCTAAGTGTTCTTTTCTGAAGGCGGAGCTGAAAAAGGGTGCATCATTTACATGGCGGAGTATTATGGCCGGAAGAGAGGTGTTATGTCAGGGCATCAGGTATCATGTAGGTGATGGCTCAAATATCTCCCTCTGGCATGACCCCTGGTTGCCTCTTCCCTCATCTTTCAGACCGTTTTCGCCCATTATGGATGGGACTGATGATTGGATGGTAGCAAATCTCATAGATGAAGAAAATAGAGAGTGGTTAGTCGGGTTGGTGAACGAATTATTTACTGAGGTGGAGGTGACTAAGATTGCATCCATTCCGTTGAGCCGTCAACAAGCAAGTGATCGTTTGATTTGGCATTTCGATTCTAAAGGGGTTTATAATGTTAAGAGTGGTTATCACACTTTTTTCAACTCTCAAAAAATGGTGCAGAAGGCCTCAACGTCTTCGGCAATTGCTGGGGGTCATCTACGACGGTACTGGACCAAAATTTGGTACGCCACTGTGCCTCCCAAGGTTAAGATTTTTATTTGGAGGCTTTTGCATGGTGCTATTCCCACCAGGTCAGCATTATTTCAAAGTAAAGTACAATTGCATGATCTTAATTGTGTCCTCTGGCAAAGCTCTATTGAAACAGTAAAGCATGTGTTTAAGGATTGTGATGCACTCCAATGTTTTTGGAGATTTAGCCCATTAAAGCTCTGTGCTAGGACCCATGCTGCACCTAGTTTTAAAGAATGGATTCTTGATTTGCTGGATGTGTTGACTAGTGACCAGGTTGATTTGTTTTCTATGGCTCTTTGGGCTATCTGGACTGAGAGGAATAATCTAGTATGGAAGGGTGGAATTTTTCAGCCTATGCATATGATTCAATGGTGCATTAAGAGCTTGGAGGATTTTCAACAATATCATCCGAAAGCTACTAGGAAAAAGAAAAGGCCTATGACCAAATGGCAATATCCACCTCGTGGGAGACTGAAGATAAATATTGATGGGGCTTTTAGAGCTGATTGTGGGATTGGAGGAATTAGGGTAGTGGTCAGAGATGCGTTGGGCACGGGTATTGCCGCCATTGCAAGGCCTTTTCTGCATGCACACTCAACCATTAATATGGAAGCTAAGGCGTGCAGAGCTGGTCTTCTTCTTGGTATTCACCAAGGTTGGACGGAAATTGACATTGAGAGCGATTCTGTCATTCTGATTGCTGCACTCAATTCTGAGGAGGATAATTTCTCGGAGGTAAGTCGGGTTTTAGATGATTGCAAAGACTATCTCTCTGCTTTTCAATCAATTAGAATCTGACATATTTTCTGTGAAGCAAATGGTGTTGCACATAGGCTTGCACACCTTGTTAGTGTTTTTGGCTTAGATGATGTTTGGTTAGATGAGACTCCTGTTATTATTCAGGATGTACTCTACGAGGATTATTGTAATTGTTCTTCTGTAGCACGGGGTTCAGGTTTTATGTCCCCCTCCCCCCCCCCCCCCCCAGCCCAAATATTTCTCTCTCCTCATGTGCATATTTTCTCTGCCCATTTTACCCTCTATTTCTTAAATCAGGTCTTTTGGTTCTCTCTCATCATCTCTCAGTCGTTCTTCCTAAAGAACCCAGCTTCTTTAGTTCTTATTGCACTTCAAAATTCATGGAGAAAATACCAAAATTATTATAATTATTAAATAAAAGGCAGCATGTTTCTTTGTGTTCCTAATAACAGCTTTCAGGAAATCTGAATCTTCTGAGAAGTGCTAATCATTTGATTATCAGCTTTCTTAATGAATAGAATTTTTTTGTCGATATTCAAAATTTCTGCCATATTTTTGCCAGGTTATTGCCATAAGTTCAACAGTTTCTACAATTGAGGAAGTTGAGTTCTTGATCACTTGCAAACCTCTCTACAATGCGAAAGCTCTTGCCCAGAAGCAAAAATTTGAGGAGTTTCCAACTAGTTAACCATTATAGCAACAATTTCAAAATCGCTTATCACTAGGTCTGCAAATTGGTCCCATTATCTCTAACTAGATCTGTTTATAGTTTCTTTGTTGTCCTCCTTTTCCTTTGAGATTATGATGTTCTGATTTTCAATGAAGTTGGTATTTATTCTGGGCTTTTGTTCTTCATCTGTCTTTCACACCCCAAAATAACTAAATCTCAAATGGAAAAGATTTTTTGAAATTCTGCAAAAAGTTATGAGGGCTACGCAACCGGAAGCAAAATAAAACGAGTTCAAAACTCCAGGCAATCCAATCTAATCCAATTTCTACCTCCGAGAATTCCACTAAAAAGCATAGCAGATCCAACGCAATTGCATAAGGAGTTTTATGAACTCAATTTGGAATCGCATCCTAAACTTGATGTGGTTAGATCCGGTAGGTTTTCGTTATCGGAAAGAAGGCTTGGTGATGAACATATTGGCTCGAGTCAGGCTGACGGAGAGGGGAATGTGAACACAAAGATAGGGGTAGGTGGAGGACTATGAGAGAAGATGCAGATGGTCAAATAGGGAGAGAAACAATGCGCATAAGGAGAGAGAAACAATTTGGCTGTTTTAATTCTTTAACAAATGGAAAACTGTCACATGGCTGAGTGTGGCTAACACACACATGAATTTGTACATACTAGTAGGCCTGGGCGTCTGGACCTGAAAGACCGAAAGCCCGACCCGAACCGAGCAAAAAAGTCTGATTCGGTTCGGTTTTGATATGAAAATACTCCTTTCGGTGCAAAGCTCAACCCGAATGCATTATATCAGTTTGGTATCGGGCTTCACATTTTATGAGACCGAAAGCCCGAATGGCCCGATTTCCCATAATTTGCTACTTGTCCCGGTGATATTATCAGTATTAATTAAGCCAATAAGGCTTAAGGTTAAATTTTCAATAATCCTGCAATTGCCCTTGATTAATTAAAACTCTAAGACTATAATCTTTAATAGATAATGGATAAAACAATAAATTAAAAATAGGAAAAAGGAAAATAGGAAAAGAGAAAAAGAAAAGAAGAGAGAGAATAAACTGTTAATCTCAATGTGGGAGAGCTTTTAGTAGACGTGTGAGCAATGAATCACCAATTGTTATTTACCACAAGTCCAGAAACTGTATTATTCCTTATTTTTTTTTGTAGTTTGATGAAGAAATAAATTATGTAAAACCAATTTTTTAGTACAAAAAAACATTTAAAAAAGTCAATTGACACACGCGTAAGCGTGTGTTAAGAGGCTAGTAATATATTATTACATATGCAACCCTTCACTTTGTCTCCCTCTGTGGTGATATTATAATATATTATTGGCACATGCAGCACTCCACTTTGTCTCCCTTTAGCTGCTGCACTACACTTTGTCTTCCACTATTATAATATATAGACAACTACAAAGGACTACCAGACCACCTTTCATTTAACACAAAAGTCCACAACCTTTCCCCTTATACAATTAAGGACACTCCCTATTCCCTTTTACCCTTTCACAATTTTTTCACAGTATTAACCAATATTTTTTGCTAAAAAAGTTTTCACACAGTATCAGCCTAAGGACTAGTCTTCAACACGCCACAATTTCGCCTAACGACTTCCAGTCTAAGCGGCTACTAACAGGGCAGAATCATTGCTGCCTTAGTATGATAAAGGGTTTGGTTTTTTAAACAAAAAACATAACAATTGCTACTGCTACTTACAAATGCAGAAACAACCAAAATATTTTTGTGACAGTGTATTGGGCACAAGCTGAATTTATTTATTCAAACATGAATACAGAACCCAGAGCCTCACTCTAGGGTAAACAGCTAAAAGCTGTTTAGCTACTCATAACTGATTACAAGTACTTACTTGGAATAAGATGCACACTGCACCAAAAGACTTAGAAAACCTGAACTGCTGCTACTATAGCTTTCTTACTTCTTGAGAGAATCTGATTCTTCTCAATTTTCGAATGTCTTATAATGAAACCTAAAGTTCCTTATATAGGGAGCGGAACTCAAACTGGAATTCAAAACATTAAAATGTACAAGATAACTCCGTGAATTTCTGCTTTCGTGAGTGCTCTTGATGATGGAGGTCAGTTGGCGAAAAACATATTCCTTTAGGTGAAATGTTTTTCACCTTGTTCTTTTCTGAAAAGTAAAAGCAGCTTTTGGGAAGAGTCCACAAGTACTTTTCAGTGGTTTCTACACATGCTGCTTCACATGTTCTCATCTGTTTCTGAGTTGTGACCGAGGACAAAGGAGTTGCTATCCATCCTAGTCATTCTGGCAATAGTTGCATTTTCCTCGACATCTGTATCTACATACATCTTGTAGTGGTTGTCTTTTTCAAGCTTTTCAACCCACTGTAAGCATGCCAGTGTCGAGTCTATCTCTTTTCTTGTGAGAGATATGAAGAGGTCATAGTTGATTGCTTCAGGATGATCATAAGCAGTGATAATTGTTTTTTCTCCTACTGCCAGGAAAGTATTTCTTGTATCTTCTTGGATGATCTTCTTGATGTATTCGAGAGACATGACCTTCATCCATGTAATACTTGAATTTGGCTGGCCATTGTATCCAACACAAGCAGGCTGAAGATATCTTTTTTGAATAATTCTCACATAATGATAAAGAGAAATGTATTCAACTTCACCGTTTGTTCTCTGAACCCATTCTGGAGGAGTAGATCTGAACTTCAGTCTAAGAGTATGATACTAAATAGGAGCAATTCAACCACATGGATCAAACCACATCGTAGTAGCTCTTATTACTAATACTTTATATTGCTTTTTTTTGTACTTGTTCATTTTCATTCACGGGGTTTTGGTATTACGTCCCCCCTGTTGTATTTTTCTAATTATTAGTGAAAAATGCGTGATGGTCAAGCCTCCCACTGGGTTCCAGCCATAAAAAAAAAAAAAGGAAATCACATTCACATTGTCAATATACAGAACATTTATAATTACATATAGATAAAAACACTAGTTTAGCAATTTACTACAGTTTTAGTTAATTACTCTATATTAAATATCACAATTCTATTATTTATGTATAATTTTAGAGAGGTTATATTATAAATAGGTTTATTATAGGTTAGTTTAGTTTATATAAAAGTTTCATTCAAAAATATCATTTTATAAATGCAATTAATGTGATTTCTTTATTTTTAACTGAAATTTCCACCTAAATCGAAACTTTCTCCGAAATTTCCTTAAATTTGAAGTACCGAAATTAAAACCGAAACCGAAATTTGAAACCTTGAATGCTCCAGACCTCCAGACTCCAGTTGTAATCATACGAAGAGGACTTCTTCTTTTTTCGAGGAAAACATGATTGGAATGTCATTGATGTTCGCTGGTATGTTATTTATATATTTTATTTTTTGAGAAAAATAATCCATGAAATTAAATCAAAAGAGAAGAGGCCGGCTGGGGTGAAAAAACGAAAGGGCAATGATATAGGGCCTCAATGAGGCCTAAGATTTGTGGCCTCAAATCCTAGGTGTCATGCCATGTAAGTAAATAAAAATTTATTTTCAATTCCATATAATATATCTTGCCACATCATACTATTTCAACACCAACTTTACCCTTTTACATTTCCTTTTAGATGTTTGGAGGTGAATAAATTACATTAATGAATTTAATTAGGTGAAAAAAAAATATCAGCTATTAATTATATATTAATTTAAGGGATATGTCTACAGATTATTTGATCAATATTTTTCTTCATTTAATTAAATTTTTTCCTTTAATTTTTCTTCCCAAATGGCATTAATATATTGAATTATGTGTCAAGAAATAGACGTTAACTTTTCTTTCCAAATATTGATTAATTTCATCCACAAAAATATAGCATTAGTAAATTGAATTTGGGAAATACTTATGTCTAAATTAAGAGGTAAGAAAAAATTACACGTTAGCAACAGCCAAAATAATTTTTGAGGTAGAAAACCAAAATAATTTAGAGTCATTAGATTTTAGAAGGATAAGATGGTCTTTTTCTCAAGAATTACGTGGCATGATTTGACAAATAGAGGATTTGTGTAGATGACATGGCATGACACCTAAGATTGAGGCCACAAATCTTAGGCCTCATTGAGGCCACAAATCATTTTCCAAAACGAAAACACCACTCATTACATCGATTAAGCTCTTTATATCAACTTGATCCACAAAACTGACCAAGATGGAAACTTGTTTTACACGGTATTAGCTGACTCACTCATACTACTTGTTGTAATCTTTGATCCTTTAAAGAAAGAAGAAAAAAGAATCTTGTATTCCCAGATTAAGTTTTCTAAAGAAGAAAAAGAATTATATGGATCGTTCAATACCTCGTCATTTTAAGATTGGCAAAAGATGACTGGTTTAATAAGGAAGAGTTGAAATCGAATTAACTTTGGTTTAGAAATAAAATATATAGAGGTGTCTCTACAAGTCGTTGAAGGTGATGTTTGTAATTAGTGGATAATTTCCCATACAAGTCGTCAATTAAACTGGTAGGAAACTCCGTCCTAAAAAATGAGGTTCAAATAAGTTGTAATTAACCTAACCGCATACTGTACGTTTGCTTGCAGAAATATATATACACGCACAGGGGCGGATCTAGGTATGAGGTGGGGAGCATTCAAGCCTTCCCCAAATTTTTGGGTTGAAAAAAAAAAAAACAATATATATGATGTATATATTTTTTGTTTATATGTATATTCGTTTAATGAAGTCCACCCTAACTCCCAAATTATTGAAATCAAACTTCTCTCTGTTTCTCACATTCTCTCCGTCCATCACAAATTCTCATTCTTCATCTTCATCTTCTTCCCAAAAAGGCCTAAATTCCAGACTAAATTCAATCTTTGAATACTTGAACTCTCAGTTTCTTAATTATCTCTCTACTTATGCATTCCCACACCTGTGCATAATTGTATTAAAAAAAAAAACAGATGAATATGTAGCCCCCCTCATTTTCGAATCCTAGATCCGCCATTGCACACACACACATAATGTGATATGTTAAAGAAGAAAGTAAACTAAGAAATTGGCCTGGGGAAGTTCAATCCCATCCTTGTCTGTATAGTATCCAGTGGCGGATCCAGGATTTTATTTATATGGGGGCGTAATGAAAAATATATTAAAAAATTTAAACAAGAAAATTAGAGACAATTAGTTGTTTAGCACAACTTGTAAACAAATAAACATTGAAATTCATAACAATTCTAGTAAGTATTTAGTAAAAAAAAAAATACAATCACTTTACAATCTTAGCCAAAAAAAAAATTAGCTCAAACATTTAAAGATAAATCAAATGGATAAAAAAAAACATAAAGAAATAATTGTAAAATTGAGGGAAGACGAAAATTTCACTATTGTTCAAACCACAAAAGTAGAAACACATACTCACAGAGGAAAAAAAAATTTTGCTATTGATTTTTGTTTTCTAATAGTGCTTCATTTCTACTTGACAAATCAAAATTTTCTTCTGGTATTAACTTTTGTGGCTCCCTATTCTTCTATTTCATTTTGAAAATATGGAAGCGTTTGATAGGTAATAAATATAATCAAGTTCGTAGGCCTTATTTGGTCTTCTTCTTTGATTAAATATTATTTAATAGCACTTTGTTCAACAGAAAGTCTTTTTGGTTGCTACAAGCCTGCAACTTTGGGATTTGTCATATCAATTTGTATTATATATTAATATATTATTTGACGCATCGGGGCATATCTCTTTATTTTAGAGTTGAAAACATTGGGCTGTGGGGGCATCTATACGCTGGATCTCCTTATGTGCTAGTATAACTATGCTTACAGGGGGTCGGCCAATGATAGTATCTATGTGCTTCACAATATAATGAAACACAAAGCATAGCCTTATATATTGTAAATTAAAGCATCTTGGTTATAGGGTTAGAAGGAGAGAGAATGGCTACTAAACAAGATGAAGGAGACGCAATAGAGCTAGTCTACAAGGCAGCAGTTGCGGGGTGCGTATCTACCTTAAACAAATTGATCGAAACAAGCCCACTCATTCTTAGAAAGTTTTCTTTGACTACTTTCACTGAGACTCCCTTGCATGTATCTGCTTTGCTCGGCCACCATGACTTTACCAGAACCCTTCTCACTCATAATCCCAACCTCGCGAAGGAGTTGGAATCTTACAGACGCTCACCTCTCCACTTGGCTTCTGCCGAGGGCCACGAGGAGATCGTTCAAGTTTTGTTACATGCAGATCATGTCGATGTCTGCTTGTTTCATGATCAGGATGGCAGAATTCCGCTTCACTATTCAGCCATGAGAGGACGACTTGAGGTCCTCAAGAAGTTGATACGAGCAAAGCCAGAGTCCATATTTGTTTCGGTTCTGAATAGATCAAGAGAAACGGCTTTGCACTTGTGTGTTAAATATAATCAATTGGAGTGCTTGAAACTGTTAGTCGAACATGTGGTCGAACATGTGGGTGAACAAAAATCAGAATTCCTCAACTCAAAAGACACTGTTGGGGGCCAGACTATCCTGCACCTAGCTTTGGTTCTGAAGCAAACTGAGGTATGTAATATATGGAGAACTTAACTAGCGTATTTTCAGGAAATCAAGTTCCGATTTTTTACTAAAACAAAGTCGCTTTTGTTACTAAATGTTTGCTATATTTACCGGATATTTCTTCCTGAAAACATATATAATCAATTGGAGGGGATAAAGTAATCTGAACTCTGAAGGTCTTA
>BDJD01011178.1:24110-45220 GCA_002564525.1 Rosa multiflora
TTTTTTTTTTTTTTTTATGGTTGGAACCCAATGGGAGGCTTGATCATCACCCATTTTTTACTAATAATTTAAAAATTACAACAGGACCAGGGTGGGGGGTTGGGGGACGTAATACCAGAAATCCGTGAATGAAAATGAACAAATACAACAAAAGAAATATAAAAGCTACTATGATGTGGTTTCGATCTATAGTTGGTTGAACTGCCTCCATTTAGTATTATACAATACTGCTTCCAATTACATGAATTTTGTAAATCATTTTGGAACTTCATCACATGTGTATTGTATATGTGTTGATCTCTTCCCACATGCAATCCATATATCGGATGTTGTGGAATTATCCAATATGGTATTTCATTGTATGAACCATACGACATTTGGGACGAAGTAAAAAGGGAATCATGTTGTGGTTGGAGCATTCAACTTTGTAGCAAATAAAAGAAAAAATGTTTTTTGTTGTATTCAACTTCTTTGCAAAAAAAAAAAAAATCAAAATTTCATATTTTCTTTATGAAAGTATGAAGTAAAAAATTCATTGTTGGTGAAATACAAATTTCACATAAATTTCAGAGAAATTTCGGACACAATTTTTAAATATATTTTTTGTGTGTAGATATTTCAGAAATTAGGAATTTCGCAGAAAGATACGGAAAATTTCAGGAAACTCCTGACGGAAATGATATAGCATATGAATTTCGTTTCAGTACTTCAAAATTATGGAAATTTCAATGAAAATTTCAGCAGTTTTGGAGAAATTTGAAACCTTGCCAATATGGCAATATATAATGAATACAGTGTCTCATTCCAGTACTTAAAGTTCAAAGCAAAATAGAGTACCACTTTCTGTATAATTGAATCCTTTTCATTATGTAATTACGTTATAAGTTAATAGTACCCTCTAAGGTAGCCTGAATAACAAAGTAACACAAGGTTAAAAACAATTAAAATGTAACACCTGTTTAACAAAAAATGATATTCAGTAGAGACCAAATATAAATGAAAAAGAAAAATTCACCAGCAGTTCCTGAACTTTGGTGGAAAAGTTAATTTGATACTCACACTCACAACTCTATCAATGCGATACCTGAAGTCATATTTTGAAATCGACGACATGCCTCCATCTAATTTCCATGACGGCTCTGTTAAAAAATTGAAGTGACAAGCATGTGGAGACAAAAAAAAAGGTAAATGACCAACTTACCTTTTTATTTCTTTCTTTAAAAAGAAAAAAGTTACATAAATTTCAACCATCCATCCATTCATTTTGGATTGCTCTTGACTCCTGTACTTGCTTGTTCAAGCATGGCCACGTGAACCTTCATACCACTGGAGGGAGTAAAGGAGCTCTTGGATCTGTACTGAACGCCAATGCTCCAACCGGATCTAACCGTACTCGAAACTGGTGACCATTGCTTCAAATGGTAAGCCCTGGCATCACCCCCGGCTCTGAATTTGATTCTGGCGGGCTTCAAAGCGACAACTTTCGATGCAACAATGGAAGCCATTATTAGAGAATTGAAGTAATGCGAATGGAGGAGCAATCTCTTCAAGTTGACCATATCTTCCTAAGGAGCAATCTCTTTTCTTCTTCTACTCCCCCTCCTCTTTTCTAAATCAAGCCATATTAAGGACAAATTTCTAGGTTTATTAAATCTAAACCACACTAACCACTAGAAGTTCATTGAAGATGGAGTGGACTTGACCGGAGAGTGTGTCGTCGAACCCAACCCAAACCTGAATCCGACTATGATGCCACCAATTTTGCTATATGATGCCACCAATTTTGCTATGCAACCCAAGCAGATGAGCGCGGATCTTGTCAAAGCAGCCAAGTAGTTTGATGCATTAGTGTTTGAACCAATATTTGGCAATGTTCATGTGGCAGATAGGTGGGCCCGACCCACAAAGCCTAATGAATATCGCCGCGGCACATTAAATGTTTATTGTCAAATTGATGACTAAAAATAACGTGTGCAGAAAGCCATTATTAAATCGGAAGAAATCAAGTAAATCACAAAGTTTAATGAATGACAGCAAACCCACAAGTCATAATGAATGACCGCGGCTATTTAGCTAACGATATCAGGAGGTGTTATTGCCAATCATCAGTTACAAGACTTGATTAATTGCTCATGATAGAATTAATAATTGATAACGATATCACAAACATGAATACTGTTCTATTTGTAATCAATACGGTCTTAACTGTAAAGGCTGAGATTGTTTCTTTTCCTTCATTCAGTAGTTTATCTTCACTATAAAAAGGACCATAGGATTCATTGTTAGTGGTCCTCGACCAAACGCTCTACCCGATTACTCAAATTTTATCTCAATAAATTTCAATATTTCTGCAACACTTATCAATCTTCACTTGTTTATCTTATTGCTTTTATTTTACCGGTACTTATCTTTCATGCACTTTACTTTGTCGTTCTTTACATTCCAGCAATTTATCTTTTTGCTTGTTACTTTGCTGCACTTTATTTCCCTCGATTGGTTTACATTCTTGTTCTTTATCTTCCCGCACTTTATTTGCTGCACTTTTACATTCCTGCACTTTCTTTACCTGCACTTTCGGTTATGTTATTTATTTCGTGTTGTTTACTTTACGTCATTTACTTTATACAAAATCGCAAAAAGAATCATCATCACTTCACTTTCACCTCAATCACCGAGTTACACAGCACTGAGGCTAGATAAGGCTGATCTGTGCTAAAGTCCTTGCATTCAAGGCAGAGAGAACCCCGCAGCCGAGATCGATCCTTCCTCGGCCCACAATCAACTGATCAGATGTCAGATCGACGCAAGATCTACAATCTAGAACAAAACCTCACTTGGCCTACCGGCAGCGAGTTGGCACGCCCGCCCACACGTAACCACTCCAGAAGGACACGTGTAAGTCAAAGAAGCCCTCGACCCGGTGACAAGCGGCTGAGACGATTTTTGAGCGAACAATTAGTTTTGACACTTCCACTGTCTGAGGGAGGCGAGGAAGCTCAGCTCAAGAGGATTGCGGAGCATCGGCTCATTTGTGTGTTTCCTCCATCACTGATGGAGTATATACAATATTTGGTTTGAAACTGCAAGAAGAAGAGATATTGTGAGTTAGGGTGGGAGGTAGTGTTGGGAGTTGCAGAGGGTTGTGAAAAAGAAGAAGAAGAAGAATGAAAATGGGAGTTGGGAGAGTGAGAGAGAGAGAGTTTTAGAACTCGAACCTGATTTCACCCTAAAACCTGAAACGGGCCTGTGGGACCCATCTTAGGTAAAGTTTTACAAAAAAATTGGTTGAATTTCCCTTAAAAGTGGACTTCCCAATTAACAAACCCGGACATAAAACTTAAACCAACATTATAACAACAACTTATACATTTCAAGTATATTACATTCTGGATAGTAATTCATCTTAGTACAACCACAACATCCATATTCTCAAGTACTTAACATTCTCCCAGCTTAGGTTTGGTTATCAGAGCAATTCTATAAAATTAAGCCGATATTATACAGGAGTAGGTTAAGTAATAACCTACAATCAAAACAAAAGTGGTGGATCCTATAATGCAACGCATTTACGCTCGATCTCGACAAATCTGAAATCTGAGAAGTTGAAGAACCGAAAAGCCCAGGAAAAAGCATTTAAAAACTGTTACAGTGAGTGGACGAAAATAAAGGAACTAACTAAGAAATTAAAATAAGGTGAATGCTTTCCCATTTTTTTATCTTTAAATCCGACATGCAATACAATTAAATAATCATTTAAATTCATCGTTTCTAAAGTCAACAGCTCAAGTACAAAAACATTCGATTACTAGAAGGTACTGCCGACTAGTCATCTCATGTCATCTGGAGGGTATTGTCGACTAGATAATGCATCGAAGGGTACTGCCAACCGAAATCTGGGAGGCGGTAGTTATAGGGTACTGCGACTAACTACCCTAACCACAGATAGTTAGAGGGTACTGCGACTAACTACCTCATGCCATCTGGAGGCTACTACCGACCAGATGACGCAATTGAGGGTATTGCTGAACGAAATTTATATTCTAGAAGCTACTGCCGACCATTATATTTTCTGGAGAGTACTGCTAACCAGACTATTACTTGTAGGGTACTACCGACCAGGTAATGCATGCATGCAACAACACAACATATACAAATGCCTCCTAATCATGTCATGCTAAAAAAACTCAATTTTTCAATAAACGATAAAATCATAATGATTCAAATATATTAAATCTCGAAATAAATTCATGCTTGAAAATCAGTACTGCATACATAATTTAATTAAGAGTTAAATAATGTTTACTCCCTATACTTATAGAGTTTTATCGTTTCAGTCCCTGACCTTCTAATTTCATCTAAAAAGTCCTTAAACTCCCAATTTTCTCCCAATTGGTCCCTGCCGTCAAAGACTTCGTTATTTTGCTGACCTGGCGGTGATTTTCCCCCTAAAAAGTCTATTATACCCTCACTTATTCTTTTTTTTTTATAATTAATTTTAGTCTCTCTCTCTCTGTTTTTTTTTCCCCACCTCTTCTTCATCCACACAGAGTGTCTTCTTCCTCTTCCAAAAACAAACCCAAAATAAACCCAGCTCTTTCTCATCTCTAGACCTTCGACGACGCTGAACAATTGAAATTGAACAAAAACCCCAAACTCCAACCGTGAACAACTACAAGAAGAAGAAGAACAGCCCCAAAACGTCGAAGATGCCCCTTTTCTCTCTGCCTTCTTCTTCACACCCAAATTAATCACCATAATCACCACTGAGCTCTCTCTCCATACCCAACCACCAATCCCATTGCAATCAACACCAAGCCTAAATGCCTTCATATCTTCATGAAATTACCCTTTACATTCTTAGGAAACCCACTTCATCACTTTAGATTTACTAGGCCTGATCTGGAAATACATAGTGGAGAATGAACAACTCTTACATTCTTACGATACTCTGCTCGTCAGCTAACTTCGGCGGCTAAAAACTCCATCTTCTGTCGCTCAGATAGTCACGACTTCTACATAAAAGTTGTTCAAAATCGAGTCTTCTACACTGTATTCAAATTTCATGAAAATCCAACGGTTGAATCTTCCAAAATCAAGGTAAAACCAATGACTGTTCATACAAAATTCTGTTTTGAGATGAAATGATGAATTGACTCCAATTCGTATTTACATGTCCTATTTCCTTTCAAATCCAAACCCTCTTCGAAATGGGTCTAGTTCTTCTCTTGAGATTGAATTCAATTCATGAAGTACTCGTTTCAATCTTGAGCAGGTTGAAGCCATCAAGGAGAGAGAAAGGCAAAAGGAGAACATATACAATCTGGGTACCTCGCCCTGCCCAGCCCAACACCAAAGCCGCCCAAGCCGCCCAGCGCCACCGAAACCCGCCTATCTGTTCAGGGTATTTGAGTTTTTGGTAAGGTTTTGCTGAGTGAAGTGTTTTGATTCAAAATCTCATTTGGGTATTTGAGTTTTTGTGAGGTTTTCTATCAAGATTTAATTTTTGGGTTTATGTTAGTTTTGGGCACACATTTTGATTGGAGTTGGGTTTGGTGTGGTTTGGAATGAAGAAAGTGATGGAACTGTACTCGATTGAGCTCACCAAGTTGTGATTGAATCGAAAAAATTGAATTGAATTAGGTGAGGTTGGTATTTGGTATTTGTGATTATATGGAAAGTGTTGATGTAATGAAAGTTGCATACTTGCATGCAAGTAATTATAGTTCTTAATCATCGGACATGGTTTTGCAGCAGTTAACGAAATTCGGGATCTAGTGATGATCCTGGTCATGGGTATACATATTCTCGGTCTAGCAAGAAGATGCTGGAGGATGAGAGCTTCCGGATAATAGAGGGACTTTAACCAGACGGAGATAAAGAGAGGATGGGAGAGATGTGGAAGAAGAAGAGGTAAAAACAAAAAAAGGAAAAGAAAAAAAAAGAATAAAATTAATTTAAAAAAAAAAAAAGAGAAAGGGAGGGTATAATAGACTTTTCAGGGGGGAAACAACCGCCACATCAGCAAGATAACGGAGTTGGTGACGGATGCTTGACGACAGGGATCAATTGGAAGGAAATTGGGAGTTCAGGGACTTTTTAGGTGAAATTCAAAGGTCATGGACTGAAACGATGAAACCTTATAAGTATATGGAGTAAATAGTATTTAACTCTTTAATTAAAACCAAATGTCCACTCACTGTCAAGCTTAACAACTATGGCCGCTGCTTGTTGGGATCTTCCTCACTCAAGGGCTCACTATGTACTGTACAAGTTGGCAGCGTATAAATAATAAAAGGAACAAATTTAAAATCGATAAATACTTTAAAAATTAATAAACCCAATTCACTTATAATTTCCCCTAAACCCGGCTTTTGCAATTTAGGAACCTTAATACCCGTAATTCAAGATTCTCATCTATTTAACATTTCCCAATCCTCTTTTGACATTTTCCAATCCTCGAAGGATAACAACCAAACTCAAATTCACAACATGAAAATAAATAACTAATAGTCTCATTATTAACACTCTCCGATAAATATCTAAAAATTCGAATCTTGTACAATAAAGTTATGACGCCCCGAACCAGGTGGAGGTGAGGTTTGGTACCTAATGCCTAATTCGTAGTGTCAACGATAGAAAAGTAAAACCAAAACAAAAACAATACCAAATACATTTTCAAAAATCGTCAAAATATAACATTTAAAATAACAAAACTCAATTAAAGAGAAATTACATCTCGCTCTCGAATCTAACTCGCTCTTGTCTTCTGTAATCGTTTTCGATTCTCGCAAACAGAAGTAACGTCTTGTTTAGTCTTCTCGATAAAAGTGCCAAAACACCCTAAACAAAGTAAAATCTATTGGAGTGAGCTTTCGCTCAGTAGGGCCAAACCTCTTTAGGTTATTCTTAACTACGTTACACAAACAAGTTATCAACCAATTCTTTATTAACAATAATAAATGATGCATGTATGTCAAATGAACTTCACTTAAGTACCCGGTAATCCATTTATTATAAACAAGAGAGCATACACATCCCATACCGTGCATTTTACCTATTGGGGGTGGCCCTAGATGTTTCAAACATATGATCTAACAACCTATCACAACTAATAAGAACTTAATCCACATATCCCTTTTGTTAGTCATCTTGTTTGCTCATGATCTTCAGACCGGAAACCCGATGAGATCTTTTTATCAACATTCTTGGTTGAAAAGGCATCCTTTCCCTCAATGTGCACTTGTGGGCTGAACATAGATCCTGAACACCTCATGACGTCAAACTCAACTACACAAAAAGATTCATTTCTTTTCAATCTCATTTCGATCTCAACATCGATCTCTCACATATTTCCACATACACCACTTTCAAATACATACTCTTAATTCCTCTCTATCCATTATGTATGCCAATTTGAATTCCAAAACTCGTAATATGATAACCATCACATGCTTTTAGAGAAAGCGATAACATTTTAACAAGTAACAAATCGACTATACAAAGCGATAACATCCGAGAGTTAAGTCAAGCAATGACACACAATTCACCGATTTCCATTATAATGCTATTTAACATTTTAAATAGAAAAGGTTCCCTGAGAGACCCTACTTGGAATCCGAGCTTTGCTTTAGATGGTGCTCAAAGTTTATAACACTGCGACTTGCATTTCGAAATCCGTATCTTTCTGCTTTTAGGACTGCTAATAATCATTCAATCCTTGAATCGAATCCTTATTCAATTACAGTCACCGAAGTACTTCAATTAATACGATTAATTAGTTTGAAATAGAAAGCGTTCAAATCCTAAAATTACTAACACCCAAATCCTTAAAAATTTAATATATCCAAATAATCGTCATTCAGAACTATATTATTCATTACCAACTTCTTCATAACCTCGATACGCTCATCAACTATCCACAAAGTATCGTGCTTCAAAATGTGATGCTTCCCATTGCTCGTAAGGATTGCTAGTAATCTTTCGATGCTCATGTCGAAAAGTAATTATTTTCTCCTTGTCGATTACTCTGGACACCCAATACTGAATATAGATATGTACTGTTTTCATACTCTCTGGACAACTCTGTTTAACCTTCCGATCACTCAACTTCTCCATGTTCAATATTTCAAATTTCATTCAATCATAATCACTTCAATTTGTTCCTTTGGACTGCATCAAGGTCGGAAATCAACAAAGGAAGACCAAACAAATCAATAACAACATAGTTCCAATACTACTAGAACAATAGTACAAGAGCACAACACCAACACTACTTCAATTGCTCTAGAATTCCATTTAAATCTTCAATTATAGTTAATTAGGCTACCAGTGAACCAAGTAACGATCAAAACCATTAGAAACGGCCAAAAAGACCAAATCACCGCCGTGCACAGTGGCCATACACGATGGCCGACGTGCCTAAAATATCAAAATCTTCAAATCTCAACCAAATTCAATTTCAATTATACCGAGAGGTAGAGCTCGACAAGTACACCAACTTTGATACTTGAGTTGAAACCAAAGGTCACCGGAAAAGATGGAAACTCACCGGAAAACTCAGACATCTTAATTATCCTCTTTGATTCTCTCTCTTGGCTCATCATCCCAGCAAACCAACACCATAGAAACATTGCTGATGTCGAGAGGATGCTTCTGATGTAGGTCCGACACCACGAGTAGGCCGGAATCAGAGAAGTTTCCCGCGAATCCGAGAAGCTTTCAGGCTTCTCCCGGGCTCCAATTTGCGACGCCGGTCTGACATCATCAGGTGGCCAGAAACTGGAGAATAGGTCAGGTTGTGTCACCAGAAGGTAATGGGTCGAGACCGAGTCTATTTGGGTTGTGATCTCCTGCTTCTCGAGTTGATCCAACTTATATATAGTTAAATCTGACGGCTGAGATCAAACGGTAATTAAAATGGACGCTCCAGATTAAACTGCCTCTAATTTCTATTTTTAATTATATTTTTGGATAATACCAACTTCAAAAAAAAAATATCTCGGGTGTTTGAAAAATCATATGAAAATTCGTGCGAACTCGTAACGACGTCTAATTTAATCCTACAGCTTGAAAGATAAAATTATGACCAACCAAAATTTTGAATAATTTTTTTATGAACTCTGATTCGGGCAAACTTCGTGTCACTAAACTTGGTTTAACATATTCCACAAGAAATTTTTCCAAATTGTTAGGTCAAAGAAAAAGTCAACTATACGTCCTCTAAACTGTAAAACAGAAACCCAAGAAGTAAAATTATCTTTTACTAACAGTAAACGAATAATAGGTTAAATCATGGTACGGGGTATAACACAGAGAGAGAGAGAGAGCATCTCTCTCTGAGCTCTGTTCATGCTTTCGTCTTTTCTTTCTAATTAGTTAGTAGTGAAAGACTATTCTACCCTTGATAAAAGACATGCGTGATACTTGTTTTGCCACATCAGTTTTTTAACGGGGCCGTTACGAAAATTGGACGGAGACGTGTCATGCATCGATATCAAAATAAAACTTCAGGTATCAGTGTATCATATTGGTAGAGTTGGGATTCTGGGTAATAAATTGGCCTTGACACCAAAGTGTGGGCACTGATGGTGAAACCTTTTCTAAATAAAAAGAAAAAAATCAATTTTCCAAATAAGTTTAGGGAATAATCAAAATGTATTTTCTTTTGTCTTTCTTTGCAGAAGGTTTCGACTTCTAGGTTTTCATGTTACGATCAATGATACTACCAAGTTGACATTGGTCCAAACCCCGCTTAACGCTACGCCTTTGATTCCAAGACCAAGCACAGAAACATGAAGATAGTTGATGGGAATGTGGAGGAGAGTGATCAAAGTTTCACATGTTAGAGGCACCGTTATGGATTGAGTTCGGAGATAGATCGATATTCACATAGTGCAAACAGTAATATAGTTTATGAAAATTTTGATGCAACATAGCAAAACCGAAAGAGATCCAAGTCCAACTGATTGTCTGATAGTCTAATATAACACACTAGCACTAACCTTTCAGGCCATAACAAGTTAACCGAAAAGGCTACAATTATAGAAGAGTAATCATGATTGAACATATAAATAACAAAAAGGGAGCTTCTATTCATACCTCAAAAATTAGTATTTGGACCCCTCTCTTTTTCTAAGTAATAGTTGACTTTGTCAACTCATGTCAAATTACCAATAAGGACATAAAAGAGGGGAGGGGGAAAAAAAAAGGCCTCTTCTTATCTCTAGTAGTTTTCAACTTGGAGAAAACCTTCTCCTCCAACATAAACTCTAAAATCATTGACCATTGTATCGCACCAATGTTGAACTCTGGTTTCTCGATTAGTACTACTAAAACCTAGAAGCCTCCACTTGAGAAAATTGAAATTTTGGTTCTGCATCTTGATTACATGGTATGATGTCTCCATTAGTACTACTGTACTCAAAACTAGAAGCATCCACTTCATAAACTTGAAATTTTGGTTCTTGGTTTGATTAAATGGTTTGATTTGGCAACATGTTTTTTTGTGTAGGCCATTGGGAAGAATGATTAGTATTTGTCCTTAGGGAGTCCATGACCTAATTGTGTTTGATCTTACTTTGAATGGCCTTTTATTTAATTACTCTTCTATAATTGTAGGCTTTTCGATTAACTTGGTATGGCCTGAAAGGTTGGTGCTATTATGCTATCTAACAATCTGATTGTTGGATTTCTTTGTTTCCACTTCAATTCTCTTGTACTATAGTTTCATAGAGATGGTAGATTTTTTTTTTTGTAATACAATAGCAGTACACAGAGGCTAGAAGGTCAGAAAGAGAAAAACAAAGCAAGAAAGCATAACAGTAACATAAACCAAACTGAAGCAAAAGTCAAACTATGATAGTTAGAATTTTGGAAGAAAGACTAAAAAATATGTATGGATGAAAGAAACAAAATAGAAGCGACAAAATTATGTCAAAGAAAGAGACTACCACCTGGAGATTTTTTTTTTCAAAGGTAAAATAGGATCGTGAATTGTTCAAACTTTGAAGGAGGTCCATTCCCGATTTTGGAGGTATGAATAGAATCTAGAAAAGAAAAAAAAAAGATTTTATTGATTTTATTGGACGATGAGCATTTTGGGAAAATTAGGGAGGTGTAGATAGCATATTGGTATTTTGTAAAAATAAGTTGGAGGTCTATTAAGTGGGGAGGTCCAAATACCAATTTTGGAGGTATTGTTTGACACAAAAATCAGTGCGGTACAAACTGTCTCTTTTGAGCGTGTGCGTAGGCGTGCCAGCACCGTGGGGTGCAGTCGTCGGGGGAGTCCCTTGACTTGACTTCTTCTTCAAGCGTTGTGGACGAGGAGAGCACCAACCTCGTCACAGGATTCTTCTCCATGCCTTCCGAGAAAAAACTTCTTACCTTACGGATAAGGGCTTTGGTTGTGATCTCTTCGCGACACTGAATCGATACTCGACGTTGTAGATGAGCAGAGCAATCACTGGGAAGTTGGGAGAAAGCACAGGATTTTGGTAAAGCTTGACTTTAGCTTCGCTGGGTTGCGAGGGCGTTACCCTTGCTTCGTTGGTAGTATCGGTGGCAGTAGCACTTAACAGTCGGCTCTTGGAGAGACTAGGACTGGAAGCACGGTCGCCGGGTTTCAATGAGGTTGAAGGTTTGCTCCGAGGGAGGCTTTGATAATCATAGAGATTAATTAATTGTAGAGTGGTCTTGATTTGTCCTTGAAACCTGGTATTTATACCTTGGGTTTCGACTGCTCCTTGCCATAGAATGATTATTGATTGAAGTTTCCTATTCAATCTCCGCTATCTGACTGCCATAAGGGCTCCTTTCCTTATGGGTTTCAGAATGGGTGAAACTGTAACCCAATCCTAAGCAGACTTATTTTTGGGCCGTAGGTATCGGCCTACTATGCTAAATCCACTAAAGGATCTTGCCAAAATTACTTTTGGGCTCAAACATTGGCCCCCAGGACCCGAAATCGGGCCCGCTAAAAAGTAACTGATTGAAGGGGACTAAAACGACATGCCTGGTGATCGAAACGATGTCATTAATGAGGGTTGCGTCTATTTGCTGGGAAAAACTTCTTTTCGTCGCATTGTTTCTCTCACAAAATCTCTTATTTAAATCCAGCAGCCACTTCAGACTTGTCGCATCAGAAAATCTTTAGTCTCCTAAACCCAGAAACCCTCTTCCATATCATCTTTCTCGCAGAAACCCAGAAATGGCTCCCCTAAAGATAATGATTATTGATCAGGAAGAAGAACTCGACGAGAACGTCGCTCACACTTGGGGAACCAACATTGGTGCCCGCTGTCATATCCATACTTCCGTCCAGAGACTTCTGCTTCGCAGGCTTCCCAATCGTCACGCCGGACTGGGTCCGGCACCGCATGATTGCATCCCAGCCGACACTATCGTCCTTTATAGCTTGCTTATTCGTCGACCCATTCAGGTCCTCCGAAGGACCCCTGGGGATTTCAGTAGTTGGGGCGCGCAGAAACATCGAGCAAAAATAAGGCATTGGCCATCCAAAATTAGCGCAGATGAGTTTTCCTGGTATCGCGAAGTGAGAGCGCGAGATTTGGCTCGCTGGAATGCGGCAGGTATCACCCAAACTATTGATTTATGCTTTTGCCTTCCTCGCGGTGGCAATCGCTCACCACTCGCGGCTTTTCTTTGCTTTTGGAATACTGCCACCAACACCTTTGATTTTCGATTTGGCCAAATGAGTATTACATTATTGGATATTCTCACCATTACTGGCCTGCCCATAGATGGCGAGCCCTATCTTCATGGCCAATTCGAATCTGACACCTTCACATCAACTATGGCCCAAACCGGTCGCAGCGCTCATAGCGGCTCCTATCCGCGATGGCTGGCCTATTATCGCCAAGAGGGCAATGCAACTGGCGGCATTGCTTTTCTGGAGTATTGGCTCTGTAAGTTCATCTTTTGTATCTTCACCAATAAGCCCACTGGTCCTTGGACTTCCCTGGCCACAGCCCTCTAAAACGGCCGCCGCGTAGGGTTAGGACAACCAGTGTTAGGTGCCCTCTATCGCACTCTGTACCAGGCCATTATGCATCCTTACGAGACTAGCATTTCTGGCCCTTTTTGGATCCTTGATTTATGGATTCAAACTTATTTTCCATTCTTTCGCCGCAACGATATTTCACTGCTACCACCAGCTGATGCCCTTCTTGGTCAATGGCTTTGTCGCGAGATGAGGTACACATCTCCACCCTATTCTGAGTGTTTCTCATATTTGTACCTCCTGCAACAAATGCCTTACTGCTATTTAGTACTCAATAGGAGATTCCCTACTCCTCTTGAAAATGGGTTCCTTCCTGGGGCTCCTAATTATAGTGATCGCGCGCGCTTGGCTTTTCGCCGCGCGATCTCTTGCTCAGACATTAGGCTTGCTGCTGATGAACTTAGTTATGAGCTTTATGCTCCCAACCATTTTGCTCGCCAGTTTGGTCTTATCCAATTGGTGCCATTTGCCCTCTACGATGCCTGGAATTACAATACCTCTTAGCGCAGAATTGGCCTCTTGACTGGGCCTCCGCCAGTACAAAGCATGCTTGTACTGGTTTATCTCCTTGACTAGGCTAATAACATCGTCCCCGTGGATGGGACTACTGAAGATTATGATCAATGGCGGAAGGAACTCTCTGTTAATTGCTGGAGGTAAAGGGACGACGAGCTCTTCGCGACCATTTTCGAAGAATTGAGATATCCTTACAACGCTGATAATGAAGTACTCGCTCGCTTTCCTGAAGACGAAGCAGCCTCTCTACCACCTGAACCAACTTCGCGACCCGCGCGAGCCCCGTGTTCAGTCCATGCTGGGATCATAATCCGCGAGCCCCCTCCAGAGGTAATTGCCTTGGAATGTTCTTTGTTCTCTTAATTACTTTCAGTAGGGACGTATACGGTCAACGGGCAATCGCTTAGTGGACACTTCTCCAGCCACGGGTCAGGCTGCCAACCAAAAAGCAAAAGTAATAGAGCAAGAAGGCGAAGACTCTTCCTATGATGATGACGACCCACAAACTGTAAGGATTTTGTCTTAAAATCTCATAATTTTGACATCTTCTTCGAAGCTTATTTTGAGTTCACTTTAATCTTGACAGATTGCTGCCGCTTTAGCCCGCAAACACAGTCGCCCTGAACCTCGGACTGATCTATGGGCAGAAGATGAACTAGTCGCTGATCGACTGGTAATACTCCTCTAAAATGAGCATTGATGTTTTACTTTGTTATGTGTGACTCTATAACGCTCTCTCTCTCCCGGTTCGTTGTAGGTCATCAAGGCAAGTTGGGGAAGGATCCTCTGCTGCTGGTGGAGGTGCGTCTAGTTTGCAAGCTCAAGAGCCAAATGGTTCTAATAATCCTCCCTCCCCAATTGATGCTGCAAACAACATGCAGTTGGTTCTGGTCCCAATACAGGTTATAGATGACAGCTCGGCTGAGGTTGAAGAAAGAATGTCGCTCCCGGACACCTCCCGCGAGCAACCCATTGCAACCCTCCTTCTGGAACAAGCAATGCTTGATTTAGTTCCAGCCTCTGGTGCGGTTGCTCAAGAACCAGTGCCAACAGCAATTCTCCACGAGCCACCTGTTGAAGAGGTATATTTCTTGACAAAATGTTGTACCATTAACCCCTGGCTTAATTATTCTGACAATGTCTCCTTCTAGGATCCAAATCCTATTCCAAACGAGGAAGCGGTAGCCAGAGAGATAGCGGCCGAGAATCCTGTTGAACCTGTTCTCAATGTGGTTGGTTAGGAACCTGCCCCCCAAGTCATTGAAGCTGGGGAATTAGGAGAACCCCCTGAACCAGTGCCAGAGGCAGTACCTGTCACGGAGCCTCTTGAGGCCCCTGTCGCTAAGAAAGCTCCTCCCTCTACTTTAGAACGGCTAGCTTGTATACTCGAGGAGACCCCACCTGGGGTCGTAGATGTTGCCAGAGAAGGTCTTCGTCGCCTCCTGGGCCCTGATATTCTGATGCCTGGAGCACCCGCGAGAGTTTTGGAGTATCTGAGGGTACTTCTCCACAATGGTGCTATCACTGAAGACCAATTTCAAGAGGTTAAACAACTGCTGCAAGATCTCCCCCAAGGGCTCAATGAGAGGGTGGTCGCGACCGCGCAAGCTAGGCAGACTGAAACACACTACCAGACCCTTACTCAACAAATGGACATTGCGCGTGATTTCTTGGGTGACCAGGCTAATCTCATCAGGGATCTTACACTCGAGAGGAACCATTTGTGGTCCCAGATTTAGGCTCTTCAGTCCCAATTAACTGATGTGACGGCTAGGCTTGCTCACGCGGAACCTCAATTGGAACAGCCCCTTGTCGCTTTCGAGACGCTGACCCAAGAACTAGCCCAAGCTCGTGTAGAAGCCCAACAGGCCGCACAAGCTGCCACTGATGCCAGCTTTCGCTTGGATGAACTTTTCCTTTGCTTAACTCATGCAGGCCGAAGACTTTTGGGCCTCTAGGCCTCTAGTATCAAGCCCATTAATTTCTATGAACAATATTACTACCAATAAATTAATTATTTATCACACTTTGTTGGCCCAAATTTCGTTTATCTCATAGGCAATAACTCTGTTCAAACTTGCTTTATCTGCGCAAAACAGTTTCGAAAAGATTATCTCAAAATGGAGTAGTTACCTCATTGGAGACCATTCTCTCGTCCACGCATATTCAATTCTGTTCATTTCCGAGATCTCAGCATTGAATTCTATTGATATTCCCATTGATGGCGTTGAATCTTCTTCAACTGCCCATATCAAAGGGTTGAGGCCACTGAGGCAGGCCTCTATAAATATCAATACTCTGGAGAGGTGAAAACTTACACAAACATGGCTTACCCAGAAATGACTTTGCAAGCCTTTCTCCTCTTCCTCCTATTTCTCAAGTCTTCTCTTCACGATCTTGCCCTTAGCCTCTAGACCTTAAGGTTTTATGGCTTAATCTCACTACCTGGGTAGGTCTTATGGCCTAATCTCAGGCAACCTTGTGTCTTTGGTTTATGAAAGCCTGGATGAAACATCCTAGGTTTTGGATAGGCTGAAGAACACGAGGAGCTCCTAGCGCGGGGCACCATATTCTGGGGAGTCCCTTTCCTCAGATTTCTTCTCGTGGAGCAGTAGGAAGAAGGGCGGAATCTTCTTCCGCTGTTTACCTCTTGGGGCTGACGTACCGATTTCTGTTTTTCCCCTGGAGGTAGATGAGGCAACTGGGCTGCATTCAAGCGCTGATTCCATCTCCATCCCGGAGGATAACCAACTGGAAGGGTTGCGATAGATTATGTCCTTCCCTCTTCTTCCAGAGTACAGACAATAGCAGCTGCAGCCCAGACTCAAGAGATGTGGGTGAAGAGAGGAAGAGTAAGAATGATCATCTCACCGCCTCTTCCTGCCGCAAGATCCAAAGACTCTTAGAAGAACCGTACTCCTTATAGGTTGGAGCCACTTTTGGCTTTGTATATCGTAAATGTAATTTTCTCGAACATATTGTACTGCCTTTGGCCGCAAAGCCACTTTATGAATGAAATATTCTAAGTTTTATTAAACATTATGATATAATAAGGGCTCTGGTATAGGCCCTTACACATATTCCTAACACATATTGTCAAGGATATTGAACGAAGATGTACAAAAATTAAAAAATTAAAAAAAATTTCCAGAAATGGCCACAAAAAAGGCCTTTATGCATAGAGTGTTGCCCCCCTAGTGTTCTTAGGTGGAGCGAAGACATGCGAGCGAGGCAACAGAAAGAGGCCTAAGTACCAGGGATGATGCAAACCAAAGGACACTATGCTTGCCCCCCTGTCCCAGCTACTGAAGAATCTGGGGGATCTTCAAATTCCCAAATGCTGGGGTAGTATTTCTTTAAGAATCTTCCGTTGATAGGGTTGCGGTGAAGGTCGCCATCCAAATATTTGAGGTGAAAAGCCTCGCACTCCAGAATTCGATGAATCACAAAGGGCCTTCCCAGCGCGGTGTCCATTTACCACGACCGGTCAACTTTTCGCCAAATGGAAAGACGGCCTTCCAAACGAGCACGCCCTCTTTATAACTGCGGCTGCGAGTTCTCTTATCGTAGGTGCGGGAGATGCGTTGCTTTTCCATCACGAGGTTGTCCAAAGCCTCCAAGCGCTGCCCACTAAGGTCTTCGTGTTCCTGCCACATAGCCTGGACATAGTCTTCACCAATCAAATGATGCTGATCTTGTACGCGCAGGGATTGTACATTGATCTCCAGAGGTAACACCGCGTTGTGACCAAACATGAGTGCATAGGGCGTCGTGGCAATAGGAGCCCGTTCTGAAGTGCGGTACGCCCACAATGTTTCGTGCCATTGGCGAGGATTTTCGACAAGCATCTTCTTCAGCAGAGTAATGATAATCTTGTTACTGGCCTCTGCTTGACCATTAGACTAAGCATAATAGGGCGTGCTATGGATAAACTGGATGCCCAAATCATTGACGAGCTTCTCCACGTCACCACCCATAAATGCTGCCCCCTTGTCTGATACTAACACCTCAGGGACACCAAATCTGCATATAATATTGTGAAAGATGAATTGGCGAATCCAGAGGCCTCCTTCAAAGACTCAGTTTCCACCCATTTAGTGAAGAAATCAGTAGCGACTATGATGAACTTGTGTTGGAGTGACGAATGAGGATGAATCATTCCAATCAAGTCCAATGCCCAGCCTCTCGCAGGCCAAGGTTTAATTATAGGTTGCAAGGGGATATTGGGAATATGCTGGACTGGTCCATGAGCCTGGCAGTCTTGACAACCTCTCGCGAATGCAATACGGTCCTTCAGAATGCTGGGCCAATAATACCCATGTCACCTTATGACCCAACGCATCTTTGGACCCGCTTGATGGGCTCCACATACACCTGCGTGTGCTTCGCGCATCAGGCGCTTTGCGTCACAACCAAACACACACCGGAAGTCTATGCCATCTTCTCCGCGTCGTCACAACTCGTTGCCTCTGAGGAAGTAGTTGAGCGCCAGAAAACGTATCTTTCTGTCTGTAGTGGGATCTGGCTGTTTGAGATAACCAATTAACGGATCGCGCCAGTCCACATCAATGGGACCTAAAGCCGCCACCGTTGGTTCATCTGGAGGATCTGGCCTTGTGATCCACGAAGGTAGCGTGCGGCGCTGGACTTTTAGAATGCGCTCGCGAACCCTATATTTCAAAGTAATGCCGGTAGCCAACTGAGCGAGCTCATTAGCTGCAAAGTTGCGCTCGTAAGGAATGTATTCCAAATCCACGTCATCAAATTGGTCGAGAAGTTCAATGGCGCGATTCAAATATGGTACGAGTAAACAGCTCACACATCTGTACTTCTCTTGCAGCTGATTTATAGCAAGCAAAGAATCACCGCGTACTTGGACATCTCTTACTCCTAGCTCCAGTAACACCTCTAGGCCAATAATAAGGGCCTCATACTCTGCTTAATTATTGGTGCACCTAAACTCCAATTGGAAAGAATAAGAAAAACGATCGCCGGCTGGGTTTTCCAGAACAATCCCTACTCCTGCTAGTGTGTCTGTTCGTGAGCCATCAAAAAATAATACCCAAGGTTGAAGGGAGACTGTGGCTTGATACCATAAAGCATATTCTGGAATGCGGGCCAAACCCAGTTGAGTTATGTTTGCGGTCGCTATCCCTAACTCTTTCACTGTGGGGACATCCAACATAGGGTGATGTGCTAGAAAGTCTGCGATGGCTTGTCCCTTCATTGCTTTCTGTGGAACGTATTGTTGCGAGAATTCGGATAGGGCCAGCACCCACTTGCCAATACGACCTCTCAGAATAGGTCGCGATAACATGTACTTAACTAGGTCGGTTTGAGCGATAATGCACGTGGTAAAGGATAACATGTAGTGTCGCAACTTGTATGCTGAGAAGTACAATGTAAGACACAATTTTTCCATGGGAGTATACCTAGTTTCGCAATCCATCAGTATCCGACTGAGGTGAAAAATGGCATGCACGATACCCTCCTCATCATCCTGGGCGAGTAGGATGCCAATGGAAGCCTCAGCTGCTGAAATATACAGCTTTAATGGAAATCTAGCTCTAGGTGGAATGAGTACTAGCGGGCTTGCCAGATAGGCTTTAATTTTGTCAAAAGCCTCTTGGTGTTTAGGTTCCCACACAAACTCATTATGTCCTTGTAGTCTTAGTAGTGGAGAAAAAGGCTGGATTTTACCTGCAAAGTTAGATATGAAACGTCTCAGGAAGTTAATCTTACCCAGCAAATATTGTAGCTCTTTCTTTGTTCGCGGGGCAGATACGTTGATGACTGGGCTTGCCTTATCTTCAGGAACCTCAATACCCCTTTGATGGACGATGAAGCCTAGAAAATCTCCTGCCTGGACTCCAAACATGCACTTAGCGGGGTTCATCTTGAGCTTGTGTAACCGCATGCGCTCGAAAACCTTTCGGAGATCCGTGATGTGGTTTCCTCACTTTTTGGCCTTGACCACTACGTCATCGATATAAACTTCTAGGATCTTCCCAAGGATGTCTTGGAAGATCAGGTTCATGGCTCTTTGATACGTTGCCCCAACATTCTTTAAACCGAAAGGCATGACCACATATTCAAAAACTCCCGCGAACCCTGGGCAGCGA
Source organism: Rosa multiflora (assembly GCA_002564525.1). Classification (NCBI taxonomy): domain Eukaryota; kingdom Viridiplantae; phylum Streptophyta; class Magnoliopsida; order Rosales; family Rosaceae; genus Rosa; species Rosa multiflora. Next base: position 43,770 of record BDJD01011178.1, read on the forward strand.
AACGCGGTCTTGTGTCTATCTTCCTCCGCGACCGAAATCTGGTGATATCCTACGGTGCCATCCATGAAGGAAAACAATTCATGTCTGGCCACTACATCTACCAACATATCCGCGACCGGTATGGGGTAGACGTCTTTAGGCGTAGCGACATTAAGGTCTCTATAATCCACACAGACCCTCATCTTGCCATTCTTCTTTCGGACTGGCACTATATTGGACAGCCACTGGTTATATTTGGCCACCCTAATAATGCCTGACTTGTGCATTTTTTCAACTTCCTCTTTGACCAGAACTTGGGTCTCGGAGTTCATCCTCTGCGGCTCTTGCTTTACAGGCCTCTTGTCAGGGAGTGTTGGCAGCTGATGGCATACTAAGTCCGGTGACAGGCCGGGCAAGTCTTCGTATTTCTCAGCGAAGCAGTCTCTGAATTCCAGTAATAAGTCAATATGCCTCTGTTTCTCACTAGGCTCTAAGTAAGCGCTGATGGCCACTTCCATAGGCTTATCCGTTGTTCCAAGATTGACCTTCTCGGTAGGGTCCCTTACCTTTGGGGGAGTATCATCCAGCCCTGCCGGAGCCAGCTGAATCTCTTCTTCATCTTCTTGTTCTTGGTCAGAGAGCTCCTCATTTATGATTTCTAAGGTCTCAATCAGATCATAGGCCTCTTTTTCCACCAAGTACAAGGATAGTCTTTCGTACAGCGAGTGGGAGGCCTCTATCTCTTCCTCTGTAAGGTCGTAATCCATTAATCGTTTAAGGGTTTGGACACAGCGTGGCCAGGCCTTTCCAAGCCTTCCTTTGAGAGCGTTAGCCCCCACTGTGCCAATTCAGAGGCCGTCACCCATGTGGGGCGGCCTTTGTTATCGATGCCACTGACCTGCGATGGAGTGATTGGCTCCAAGTAGTACTTGGCATCTACATAGTTCGCGGACACTGGGAATGGACGAGGATCAGCTTTAATCACCTCAGCTTTATCTGTTACCCTGTTCCACATTACCAGTTCCTGGTGGAAAGTTGAAGGAACACAATAGCTCTGGTGAATCCAGTCGCGTCCTAGTATGGCGCTATAGGCCGCGTAATAATCTGTCACGAAGAAAGCATAGACTACCACTGCTGGTCCTACCTTGATACGTAGAAACAATAAGCCCATGGTTTTTGTGACCGTCCCAATGAAGTTCTTCAGCGTGAGGGATGTAGATTGGATCTTTTCTTTCTTGATCCCAAGTAAATGCATGGTTCTTGTAGTGATAACATTGACAGCTGCCCCTATGTCAACCATAACCTTACTGACCTTAATGCCAGCAAATTCCACTGTTATATACAAAGGTCGCATGTATTGGACCATCGCGGGTGTTGGTCTTGTAAAGCTTATAAAGAAGCCTTTACCATTAGCATCTTCAGTTTCAAGAGCCACTACCTCTGCCAAAGGTGTCGTTGCAGCCGATGTAATC
>BDJD01011179.1:0-14896 GCA_002564525.1 Rosa multiflora
GGCAGCGTTTAAGAGGAATAAATAGTGAGAAATTTCTAGTGACTTGGAGACAACAAATTGACAACAGGAGAGCTTCATATTCAGGTATCCTGTTGGTCCTTTCTTCATGGTCTTCATTGCTATTTTTCCTCTATTAGTTGATCTCTTCGTGAGAGCAAACTTGCCTCTACTTCTAAGCACCAGAAACAATCCCTCCATTCCCCAAACAAACCACTCCGCCCAAATATGCCAACAACACCATCACAACTCACAAAGCCTCAAATCCCTCATTTTGCCCACCAAAATCAGAAAACAAAACAACCAAATACACCTCCATTTGCCTTTGTGTTAACAAACAATGCAGGTCCAAGGAGACAAAAAAGAAGCACGTTCAAAGAGATGAAGGAGGAGAAGAGATTTCGGTAAGGGAAGGGGCTCACCTGTGTTTTCAGCCTTCTTTCGATGCCTATACTGCAGTGCGTCCTGCATGTGGGTGGCGAAAACAAGGTCCAAGCTAGAGGGTGCACTGCACTTGTTTTTTATGCCTGTATCGTGGTGCATCCTGCATATGGGTGGCAAAAATGAGTGTCAAGTGAAGGCCTGGGGCTGCCAGTTCACACCAACTACGAGTTTGCAAAGTTCTTGGGCTCACAAAGTGAAGAAACTGCTCTGGAGGAATCTTTATGCAGCACCAAAGCCAATATGTTACATTGCTGGCATCAAAGTCATCATCAGAAAAGTGTCCCCGAAGGCAAAATGGCTATCTTTGGCAAAAGGGTATTCGACTTAGCTCACCCTCGATCACTAGACTGCAGCCACACAAATGGAAGAGAGATGGGAGTCGTCTGGTTCCTATTACCTGGCACAAGATAGTGGCAGAAATGTTGGAGGGATAGATCAACTTCTATAAAGGATGGAACATGCCTATTCAGTCCTAGATAAATACGTGGCCAAGTTGCAACATTTTGTGCAGATAAGACTACCTCTGGCAAGTGATGGTTCAAATGGTGTCTGCGATACTTTTCTTCAAAATTGTGTTTGCAAGATGGAAAAACAATCTCATGATCAGCAAGAAAAAAAATAAAGTCCTTGCTTTTGGTTTCATGGTCACGGCTACACAAAAACAAAAATGGAAGCTTAATTCCACTTATTTGCAGCAGAGCAGAAACTTCAGAATATGCATAATTGAGGCAGCTATGCTGCAAGTCTCTTTCAGAACAAGCCAAAAACAAAAGATCAAGAAGCATGCGGAAATTACATTTAATTAAAGAAGCAGAAAACACTTCTCGGGGAGCCACGAAGCTTGGCGGTGGAGGAATGTCTAAAATCTGCATATAATTACAAATAGCTTTACACATAAGCTTGTCAAAGTCAAAGCTTCCAAAATATGTAATTGATCATGTGTGCTGCAGACATGTATACTTGATTATCAAATGCAAGAGACAAACACTTGAGTCTATTTGTATTAATTAAATGCATGAAAAAGTATGATATAGCTTTGTTCTGAAATAGGAATTGAATGGCAAAAGGCCAAAAGCCAAAAGCCAAAGTCTAGGCCTTTGAAAAGAGACATAAAGCATGCAATTGAATCAGTAGTGTAATTGAATAAGTTTAATTGCATCGGTGCTCGGTCAATCTCAAGTGGTGAGAACAAGTTAAAAGGTGTGAGGGTCCTTTTAGAATTAAGCATTGACTAGGTCAAAATCAACCCAATAATTGATTAATGGGAGAATTTTGTGTGTGATTCAGATAATAAACAGAGCTTAATTGCAGTGTGAAGCATAGTGTGGGAGCTAGAAACACATTGTGGGAACCTAGTTTGAAGGAGACTTTGGAAAAGAGATTGAGAATTGGGTTTATGCTTGAAGGCTTGATTGTTGTAGGTGTTTCTAAGTTTTCTGGGTTTTGCTCGATTAAGCTGGATTGTTTCTTTACACTGGCAAAGCTCTCTCCCCTCATTACAGTCCCAATGCTCCCTTTATATAGGCTTTATTAGGAACACATGATTTCTAGATAAAACATTTCTTCTTCTACACCTAGACACGATTTATGCCTTAAAATCTGGGAAAAGAAAGCTTACTTGCGAGATGAAGCTTTGGGAGGGGGAGAAGAACGTTGTCGCCGTCGACAAAGATTGCAGCAAAAACAGCTGCGGTGGCACAAAACCTAGAACAGGTTGACGAGGAAGTTTGAGAATTGTGCCCTCATGGTTTAAAGAAGAAGAGAATATTCTCTAACTGGTCACAAGGTTTGCCTTTTACTACCTAGCATAAGGAATCGGTTGTTCTTGAGGATTTTAGTTCAATCTATGTATAGGCAATTGCAGCGGGGAAGAAGGCAATATTAGAATAAAGAGGAAGAAAGCTGGGCTTTCTGTCTTAGGCTTTTTGTTTAGGAGAAAGGTTGGCCCAAATCTCATATACACCATTTCGTTATCGATTTAAGTCATTGGGCTTAGATCTCGGGCCCAAAATCGAGATCACCAACGACGCTAAATCAATAGACGAGCATTATGTATTTCAGTAACCTTCCACACCACACCCATTTCTGCAAGCCCCAAGAGAGTAGTTGTGGCTTGGGTCCACATGCATGCGTGCATGATGGTTCGAGAAGATATGTAATTTTTGTATTTTCGAATGCGGTTTGCCTGCATAGGGCATGCTTTGTGCTTTTTTGGGTATCAACAAAAGGAGATGACTTCTTACCAGTTCCGAGTTCCAAAAATATGCACTTCTGCAAGCCCCAAGAGAGTAGTTGTGGCTTGGGTCCACATGCATGCGTGGCATGATGATTCGAGAAGATATGTAATTTTTGTATTTTCGAATGCGGTTTGCATGCATAGGGCATGCTTTGTGCTTTTTTGGGTATCAACAAAAGGAGATGACTTCTTACCAGTTCCGAGTTCCAAAAATATGCAATCTCAACAAAGACAAGGCTTCGAAGAGAGAATCTTGCGTGGGGCAACCCTAGAGCCACATGGTGGGGCGGACCAATAACTGTCCAGCATGGAGGGTGTTTTGGGCATTGCACTTTAAGGAGTTGGGGCAATTTCAAAAAATAGAGAAAATTTTCTTTCTTCTGATTGGTTGGCCCTAAAGCCACGTGGTGGGGAAACCCCCACCTAAGAATTTCTCTGCTTCGAATCTTTGACAGGCAGGACTGACAAATGGAAACATGCAGATCGATTAAAATTACATCCCAAAACAAAGGGTTTTAGAGGAAAGAGGCTTACCCAATATGCGTTCTTGATGGACAATGCAGAATCAAGAGGGGGGGGGGGGGGGTGTTCCTATTTATACAGAGCCCAAGGTCCAGACTTCTTCTCCGAATTGGACAATAAGAACCAAGCTTCATCCTAAATATCATCTCGATCACAATCTAATGATCACGCTAAGATGTTATCTGAAGGATTCGAAGCTTATCAAGTAGGCCAAGAGGGGGGATTACGTTTGGCTTCTCGAATTTTAGATGGGGGAAGACACCAACTGAGTTTCAAATTGGATATGATAGTCATGAGAGTTCAGATCGGTACTCACGATGTGAAGGCTTTTTAGGCTCTGTTGGGTGCAGAAGTAAATTAATGGGTGTCCAGATCAATCTATGCATCGCAGTTTTTTTTTTGGCTCTGTTAAATCACTTGTCCACAAGTTTCGAAGCTCTACAAGGCCCACTCCAAGTCAGCAATTCAGGCCCAGCTGAATTATTCATCGACAAGTAAAAAAGGTGTCACAAAGCCCATTGCAAAATCCAGGGCCCATTATGAAGCTCGGCACATTCGGGTGCCCAATTCAAATCAGTGAACACTCTACTAAAATCGGGTGTTCACCAAAATATGTTTTCTCAACGAGTTCAAAATACATATCATTTGAGTAAAAATTGGTACAAAACCAAAAATCCCAAATGTTGAACTACAGTGGTTTGATCCCTTCATGGGGTATGTAGGCAGTCTAGATTTAAATCTGGATGCAACCGCGACCTTAACCGAATCCCTGGTTTTCTCTAGACCAAATTCACCAAATCCTCGTGACCACAAAAGTCATCCAAATTCCCTTATTCAAATGACCTTAAAGTCACCCAAACACTTAACCAAAATTCTTTGGTGGGTCATTTACCCATCGAAGCATCCAAACCTTCCCAAAAATCTTAACTACGAGTGGCTTGATCCCTTCTGGGGTACATAGGCAGCCTGATAAACACTCTGGGTGCAGCCGCAAAATCAAACAACACACTCCCCTCCACATAATTTTTTGTCTTCGTATTTGGAATCCAAGGGTCTTCCCTTGAAGCAAGGCATTGTAATTAAAGGATGTTCTTTATCTCGAATAGGTCCGAACTTAACATAATAAAAACTATATTTCCGTTAATGAAATAGAGTGAGATTGTGCTGAGTATATTTATTTACTATTTTCGCTCAACACAAGATGACCCCAGACACAAGTCACGTATCATCCTTTCACCAATGATGCAGTTACGCATCTTTTTAGGCATGAAATAGTAGTAGTCTTGTTCATTTTCATTGCTATGACTGAAAGTTAATTTGTGCAGGAAAATGATTGCTGTGTTTGTTTGCTTTAATAATAGCTATAAGATGACCAGATTAAGTCAAGTATCATTACATCATCTGGTGGTTGATATGGTTACAGATCTTGAAAGTAAGTGTTCATTACTAAAACAAAGTAATGTACGATGGAAAAACTCGATCGAAGTCTGGGTTTGGGTTTTAATACCAAGTACATTTTTTAGATTGATTCTCAGCTTACTAATGAGAATACTAGTACACTTTATGAAAATACTGATGTTTTTTGGAGTTGGCCGGTCTGTAGATCATTTGATTGTACCTAGCCGATTATTACGAATATGCTTTCTGGAGTGAAGTTCATATACCTTGAGACCACATCGAAAGAGTAACACTATCCTTCTTTTCTTTTGTTTCATACTTGTTTTTGTTCTTAAATTTTGTAGTAATTAAGAGTAGGTTAAGTTTTTTCCATTACTAGTACGTAACACATAACACAGGCTGAGAATTTGAATGCTTCTGCAAAGAAGAGGAGTTCAAGTAATAAGGAGGGCAGAAAGGAGTTCAGGATATAGTAATTTGGATGGCGAAGAGCTTAAAATAATAAAAGGGATCCAAAAAAAGGGTATTCATCAGACGAGTACTCATCATCATCACATTATTCTGGAAATGCAAGTGAGGAAGGTTCTGATGGAGATAGAAAAAAGTGTCAGAATAAGAAAAAGAAGAGATCGAGCAGTAGAACTGATTATACTAGTTATGGATCCCGCTCTTTGCTGCGGATAGTAATTATATTCAAGTCGTATAACAATTATCAATTGCTTTATTTCTAATAGAACTAACAACATAAATCGAATGAAGTTCACACCTTCATAACAGAAAGAACCCAAATAGTAGGGATGGCAATGGGGCGGGTTGGGGATGGGGATCACAATACCATCCCCATCCCCGGGGTCATTCTCTACCCCCATCCCCGCCCCAATCCCCAATAAAAATATATTGGGGATTCCCCGTCCCCATCCCCACTGGGGACTAAGCCTCCAAACCCGCCCCAAATCCCCAATAAGAATTTAATAAATAAAATATTTTTTTCTCATATTGCCTTTTTTAAAATCAAAATCTATAACAAATAAATTTAAAACATGATTAAATTCATAAATCATAATTTAGTGAGTACAAAAGTCAAAACACCATTAAAGTATAGTAAATGTATATATTATTATTTATATTATAAAAAATAAATTAAAATATAATATATTGGGGCGGGTTTGGGGATGGGGATCACAATATCATCTCCGCCCCATCCCCAATCTTAGATAGCGGGGATTGGGGATCCCCATCCCCATTCCCCATTTGTCCCCTAATTCTCCCCCCATTAGGGGCGGGTATCCAATGGAGCTCCGCCCCGCTGGGGATTTTTGCCATCCATAGGAGAGAGAGATATGAGTTTAATTTGTTAACTAAAATGAGGGCAATACTGTCAAACACTGTTAGATTGGGTAAATGGGGTTAAAAAACTCTTGGTGGAGTAAGTGGGCAATTTTTAGCCAAAAATTGGGTAAGTGGTCACAGCCCCTATAAATAATGAAAATATACCATAGTATGAAAATAAATAAAAGAGAACATACTTGGTTGCACCCCGCTGGGGATTTTTGCCATCCCTACCAAATAGCCAAACCAATTCAAAACAAAATAAAAAAGAAACGAAACCAAAATCTAAGAGGAACATTCACAGGTCAAGTATATATTCTTCTTTTTGTAAACTGTTTTTGTATTTAAACTTTCTTTATCTTTTTTTAATATTTTTTTTATATGAGAGGATCAAATTGTAGCGATTATATACACCTTTGGACCTTGGATTCAATATGGTAGTATATCATATGAGAATAAACTTATAATTGGAGATTTAGAATTTACTTAGAACAAGGAGTGATGCGGGAAGTGTGAACACGATAGTAAGAGGCTCCGTCAAGCGTCGAAAGTCATATGAGATGAGGTAGAATCCACAAGCAATTACGGGGACAATCGTAAGAAACATAGAGAAACTTCTCTAATATTTGATTTTTTTTATTGATAACTTGAATGAAAATTACAATTTAAGAGGTCCCTTATATATAGGGCATATAGCATAAACCAAATACAACTAGAAAACAAAAGGAATATATAATTTATTGTAGACTAAAATAGAAAACCTAATTAAACCTCATTAAATAAAAATCAGAAATAGAATCCTGGATTACACAAATATATAATTAGAATCTCAACCAAGATTTTGCTCGAGAATCCTGATATATCCAAAAGAGTAATTTATGATTAATTACATCATTAAAAACCTATTTGAATACCAATTTCCAATATTCAAATTATTCTTCTTAATGTGAAGACGCTTCTTTCTTTTTGAGGTTTTTTGTTCAAATTGGCTAAAATCTCATCCTACATCAGTAATGCTTTGTACTAGAATCAATTTATCATATCAAATTTAATAAAATCTAGAGATTTTTCTCTATTTCTCTGGTGGACTCCAAAACTATGTTTTTTAGGGTTTATTGCTTGGAAACCCCGTTACTTCCGACTGCGTCAAGGAGGCAACTTATTCTTCAAACAAAGATAGGACCTAAGAGTTAGAATGTGGTAAGTTGTGTTGAACATAGGAAAACAAAAGAAGTTTATAATAGGTGTAACTAGAACTTGTTCCGCATATTTGATGAATTTCTAACTTCTGTGTTTGAATCTAAGATTTTTTCATATAGTCATATAAAGTTAAAAGCCACACGTATTATTCCACATTCGTATGTTTTAGACTTTTAGTTATTATTTAACTTGAACTCCTATCACACAATTGGAAGTGTTTTAAAATAAGAGAACTAAGGTTTTGCATGAGATCGAGTTAAGAAGGTCTCCACTTCAAGGTCTCCTACTACGGCACAATAGCAAGGAAATCCACTCATCGCGAAGGTATGGTACAAGAATGCATTTCTCAATGTTTGAAATAAAACTTGATTTAGAATTATGTTCATGATGAGAACTATGGTCAGAGTTAGTTACTATTTACGTTCATAATAATTGTAATGGTCACTGCTGCCTAATTATTCTTACATTTGGGATCGTAAATTGCCTTAGGTATCAACAATAGCCTCATCCATGCAGTACAACAAGAGTCCATTTCTCCTTTGTAGGCGAAGCAGAAGCAATATGGCTCAAATGTACCAAAAACATAAACATTAATTAAGTCAATAACATTATCTGATTTAATTTGTTTTGTAGAGAAAGAAGAAATGACACTTAATAATATGAGTTATTTATTAAGGAGTAATTAAATTATAACTGTCCAAACGTGTCCATTTTTTAAGTATTTGAAAAGAGTATTTCTATTGGAACCTCCAAATTTGCTCACTTGACCTCTATGCTTTTTGCACCTCCTATCAAATTTTCAAATACTAAATTTACTCACTACACCTCACTAAAGATCCTTAAATAACCTCACTCATATAATTTGCAAACAAACTATTATCTTTAAAATAAATAAATAAACTTAGTCATTTCAATGATTAATTACTCTATAATCTTAATTACATGTATATTCCTTAATCAGACAACATAAATCTCTTATCCAATAAAAAAAATCAAAAATAATTTCAAATCAACAAGAAAATAACATGAACTATTGTGTGATTTTTTTTTTTAACTTTTTTTTTCTTTTAGTTGTGCAAAAAAAAAGTGTAATAATTTTTTTCTTAATGTTTTTTTTCTCTATTTTCTGCACCTCATGATTATTATTTTTTTTAAGTTTTTCTATAAATGCTAGCTCTTTTTTTTTTCTTTTTTTTTTTTACAAATATAATAGATAGACTTAGATTTAGGTTATAATATGATTTATTTTACTCTCCCTCACAATCTGTGTTCAACATGTATATCATATATTTTTATGTCACATGATCTTAATCATAGTTTTAGTTCTTATTAAATATATATATGAATGCTTTAATGAGTATGCAGTGAAATTGGAAAGTGAAAATAGATAAGGAAAATAATAAAGTATGCAATCTGATTATTATTGAATTGGAAAGTCTAGAGAAATAAAAATAATAATTTTTTGATATAATTATTGTCCTTAATAGTCATTTTATAGTAGGTTATATATGTAATTTAATAATTCGATTATGAATGAGTAGGGATGGCAATGGGGCGGGTTGGGGATGGAGATCACAATACCATCCCCATCCCCGGGGTCATTCTCTACCCCCATCCCCGCCCCAATCCCCAATAAAAATATATTAGGGATTCCCCGTCCCCATCCCCACTGGGGACTGGGCCTCCAAACCCACCCCAAATCTCCAATAAAAATTTAATAAATAAAATAATTTTTTCTCATATTACCTTTTTTAAAATCAAAATCTACAATAAATAAATTTAAAACATGATTAAATTCATAAATTATAATTTAGTGAGTGCAAAAGTCAAAACACCATTAAAGTAAAGTAGTAAATGCATATATTTATGATTTATATTATAAAAAAAAAATTAAACTATATATAAGTTAAATATATATATTGTTTTGAAAATCATCCATTTCTACATGAAGCGCACATAAATTTGGATTTCTCCCTATGTAAACTTTTGAATGGTTCACATGTATGGCTCCTTTTAAGTGTTGTTCTCAGTGACTTGTAGAGATCCCTTTGTTTTTTTTTTTATATCGGAAATAACTTCATTCAATGAAACTGCAATTTACATCGCAATCACAGCACCCAACTAGGGATTAACATAAAGGACAAAAAATTAAAGACTAACACCACATATCCTCACTCTAGCAAAGAGAGACTGACGCGTCCATAGATCCAACGGCGATGATCGAATTGAGTAGCTGATCGCTTTGTTTTTGCAGGTCATGATGTAGTTGATATGCTGTAATTTTTAGTTTGATTAAATTCAATTTAATCCCTCCAATTTTGGGGCTAAAATCAGTTTGGTCCCTTTTCTTTTTTCTTTTTTTTTTAAATCGCGTCAATTACTGTGCTTTCAAATCACATAAGCCGCATCCAAATTTCAAGCTCCTCCCCAAATGTGATATTCGCATGGGCCCCACTTTTCAAACTTTAATCATCCAAGAAGGGTAAAATGGACATTTCCCTTCCACCCCCAATTCTAAACCACTCAAAACCGTAAATCCACCACTGCCACTTTCTTCTTTTAATCACACCCCTCTTTTCTTTCTACACCCTCCGATTTCGACCGACCACCCCAATGCAGAGGGCCACCACCACCGCCTAACTCCAAACCCTCCTCGACCTCATCAACGAGACAATCTCCCTCATCCTTCACCTTCATCTCATCCTCATCCTCCCTCTCTGCCCATTCCTATACATTCTAGAACCCTGTCCTCCTGCACCTCCACCATCATAACCATAGTCATGCATTGAATTCAATCACAAAAATCATTCCATCAAACTGCTTTATTGCAAAAATGTCATGTCAGATCTGCAACTCCAATGAAAATCCCCATTTGGGTAAAATCAGAAATTCAAATTTCCACTACCAAAATCATCAGATTTCAAATGCTGATTACACTATACTCAATTCAAATTTGTAAAACCATTTTGATCAAATTCTTAAGAATTTTCTGGGAAAGCAAATAGACTTGAGAAGGAGAAGGGATAGATGAGTTGGATTGAAGATATTGAAGACCATCGCCATCACTAATAGCAGCCTCAACATTATCAACGTCGCCACTGCTGCCACCATTGTCTCCGCCAAAGTGTGCATCCAGCCCACCACCATCCCTTTGCAATTTTGGGTGTTATGATTTTGGGTTTGGTTTTGAAATCTGAAACCACCATGTTGCTCGATCGAACTTAACCTTATACTAAGGTTCTAGCATATACAAGATCGAAGCACGTCTTGTTCATCCAAAACACCACCACTCGATTGTGAAAACCATATCGGTAAAGGTATGTATCTCTAGCGACAGAGGCTGGAAGATAGGAAATTAGGGTTTGGGTTTAGGGGATTGGGGATCAGATTATGATTAAAGGAGGGTTTATAGTGGAGGGAAGAAGAAGAAGAAGAAGATGGAAGGCAACGAAGGGGGGTCAGATTGAATTGGGTCTTGAGGTTTTGGAAAATCGTCCGTACAGTACATGACATTTTCTCAATTCTAAACTTCAGTACCTCATGTTCAGAGAATATCATAACGGTACCTGAGGTTTTTACCCCGACTGAAGATAGATACCTAGAGCTGTTAGCTCCGTTACGGAAACTGATAACTGAAGGATATTTTCGTCTTTTCATGTCTTAATCCCTTATTTTGTCTATCAAAACATTTTTTTTCTATTTTGTCTCTCTCTCTCCCTACTATTCCTCTCTCTCTCTCTCTCTCTCTCTCGTTCCTATTCAAACCCATAATTCTCTCTCTCTCTCTCTCTCTCCCTACTGTTCCTCTCTCTCTCTCTCTCGTTCGCATTCAAACCCATAATTCTCTCTCTCTCTCTGAAACCCAGCAAACCTAGAATTCTCTCTCTTTCTCTCTGAAACCCAGCAAACCCAGAACTCTCTCTCTTTCTCTCTGAAACCCAGCAAACCCAGAACTCTCTCTCTCTCGTTCCCATTCAAACCCAAAATTCTCTCTCTCTTTCTCTGAAACCCAGCAAACCCAGAATTCTCTCTCTTGTCCCTAGATTCATCAGTGGAACCTCAACAATAGAATGTACAAGGAAGGGAAAACAATGAACCCGCAGTGACCATAACACCTCAAAATTCCAATTTCTGCAATTCTCCTCCAAATTGAAATTTAATTATATAGCCAGGTAGAGCTCGACAAGGGGAACAAGTTTGATACCTCAGTTGAAACCAAACTTCGCCGGAAAATAGAGCAAACTTGCCGGAAAACTCATAAACTTTTTCTCCTCGATTCTCTCTCTTGGCTCATCATCTGAATGAACAAATACCATGAATGGGTCGTCACATCGAGAGGATCCTTCTAATATAGGTGCGAGACCACAACGTGGCCGAAATCAGAAAAACCCGTCGGAGAAGCCGCCAACTTCTCTCCATCGATTCTCTCTCATCGGACGTTGTTTGACAAAACCAAAAGCACAGGGATGACGGCGACACCGAGACGAAGAAAAATAGGCATGTCCGAAGTCTGAAAATGGCCGGAAAAAGGAGAAACAGTCGGGTCACCGTCGCTGATATTCGGGTCGGCACGGACCCGATCTGGGTCTCGATCTATAGGTTCCTTCAATGGTCAAGATCTTCTGCCATTTGAAATCAACGGTCCAGATTAGCCAACTTGAAAATTCTATTTTTAATTATATTTCTAGATATTACCAACTTTTAAAAATCATTAAAAATAACTCGGGTGTCTGAAAAATCCTTCAAGAATTCCTACGAACTCGTAATAACATCTAGTTTAATCCTACGAGCTCGAAAGATAAATTTTGATGAACCAAAAATTTAAATAATTTTCAGAACTAAAAATAGTTTAAACTAATAGAAAAAAAAATATTTGCTTTTTATTATTATTATTTATTTTATAAAAAAAAAAAACTAAAGAAAACAAAAATTAAAGGGTAAATTGGTCATTTGATGATTAAAATATGCCAGCCGTCAATTTTTGTAACGGAACTAACGGCACTAGCTAGGTACCGATCTTCGGTTGGGGTCGAAACCTTAGGTACCATTCTGATATTTTCTGAACGTGAGGTACTGAAGTTTAGAATGAAGAAAATGTCAGATACTGTACGGATGATTTCCCTTTTTTTTTCTTTTTTTTTTTTTATCAAAGAAGAACTTCATTGAACATGAACCAATTACAATGAGTAATGGAAACGCTTTCAGCAATCTAACACCAACAAGTGAAAATTGCTTAAAAACTTCCCAAACTAGACTTCACCCTGAAAGTCCATATTGACGCACTGATAGAGCCACTCAGACCCCGACTCCAAACAACAAAAAAGCTGACTAATTCTCAAGGCTTCTTTTGCTAATCGGTGAGTAATGCCATTGCCTTCCCGTTTCACAAAGTGCCCACTACATGAATTAAAAGACTGAACTAAAGACTTTACTTCATCAATAATGTGTCCCTCAAACCTTAAATCATCTAAACTATCATTAAAACTATTAATCACTGAGAGTGCATCACCTTCAACTTCAATGTTGAGAAAACCCACGTGCAGGGCAAATCGAAGACCATGCAACAAGGCCAAAGCTTCCACCGATCTAGGGGGGAGATTCCCAACTTGTGGGACTGCCATTGCACCTTTCATTACTCCTTGGCTGTCCCTAAAAATTACTCCCAAGCCACTAAGTCCATTCTTTAAATCACAGGCTCCATCAAAGTTCATCTTGAGACAATCCTCATTAGGTGGTTTCTAATGAACCAGGCTTGAAAGAACTGCCATCTTTGTTTCCTGTGGCTTCAAGGAAGTCATTTCAAACTCGTGTTGCCAGTCAATTGCAACTTGGAATAGCTCCCCAGGTCCCAGACATCTCTCTCCATGTCTGTGAAGATTCCTATTGTGCCAAATTCACCAAGCAACATAACAAAAATTGGCAAATTCGAAATTAGTAGTAGTGGAATTCACATGGTGCAGTAGGTCAAAGAATGATGGTTCCAGCCAAGATTTGTAAACTCCATTTGAAAAAGAATGTTTCCACACATGTTTAGCTCTTGGGCACTCCCACAAAATATGAAGTACAGATTCTTGTGAGCCTCCACATTGCCAGCAAAAAGGATCCTCAATAATTTTCCTATACTTCAAATTTGTTGCACATGGTAAATAATTGTTGGCTGCCCCCCACATGAACACTCGTACTTTATGGGGTATATTTAAACTCCAAAGTTTATTCCACAGCTTTTGATTACCATCCTGACTTGAGCTAGCAATAGAACCCAATTTTTGGAGCTACATATCTCTAGTCACCCAGTACCCTGATTTCACACTAAATACTTCAAACTTAGTAAAATGCCACACAAGCTTGTCAGGTACAATTCTGAGCCCGAGAGGCATACTTAAGATCATGTCAGCTTCATGGGGTAGAAAACTGGACTTCACAAGCAAAACATTCTATGCGTCGAAAGCGATGAATAAAGACTCAACTTTCTGATGTCCCGACACCGAAATAGGGCTCACTACTTTAAAACCAATTGGACAAGGCAGCTATCGATCATTTACTATACTTACTCTTCTCCCATTCCCAATGCGCCACCGAGTTCCCCTATCAATTACTTGTTTTCCCCATATCAAACCTCTCCATATTGTAGATGGAGAAAGCCCCAGTGCTGCATCCTAAAAATACGAATCTGGAAAGTATTTGGCTTGAAGTAACCTGCTTACCAAGGAATATTTACCCTAGAAAATCCTCCACACCGTTTTAGCTAACATTGCTTGGTTAAACCCCCTCAAGTCTCTGAATCCAAGACCTCCTTCGTCTTTCCTCTTACAAAGCTTTTCCTAACTGCACCAATGGAGACCTCGGACCTCACCTCCTTTTCCCCACCAAAACTTACTCACTTTTGATTGAAACTTTTTGCAGACTCCAATCGGCAACTTGAGCACACTCATGGAATAAGTGGGAATTGCTTGAGCAATTGCTTTAATTAAAACAAGCTTACCCTCTTTTGAGAGGAACTTCCCTTGCCAACCTTGGAGATGAAAATCGAGCCGTTCATTCAATTTTCTGAACACTTCCTTCTTGGCTTCTTATTTCTTCCTATGGTAATTGGTAGCCCCAAATACTTCTCATGAAAATCAACAACCGGCACATTCAAAACGTCTTGTACTTCCTTCATAACTTCACTATGAGCATTCAGACCAAAAGATAAGGCAGATTTTGGAAAATTGATCTGTTGCGCTACTGCAAATTCGTAGAGAAGTAGACACTGCTTCAAAGATACACTTTCCTGGACAGTTGCATTAACAAACAAGAGACTATCATCCGCAAAAAGCAAGTGTGAAATAGGTGATGTCGTAGGTGCTACCTTGACTCCTTGTATCAATTCCATCGAGTCAGCATGATGTAGTAATCCAGATAAGCCTTCTGAAACAAAAAGAAAAAGGTAGGGTGACAACAGAGCCCCTACCGAATATGTCTCGTTGGCCTAAAATTTTCAAAATGTTGACCCTTCCATAAGACCGAGAAGTCACACTTGTTAGCATTAAAGCCACCCTCAAGTGCAAGAGGTACAAGTTATAGAATAGGGAATTAAGTAAAGATGTCGAACCCACGAGGATTGGTAAATCCTTTCCTAGCTAGGGAAAACCTAAGGAAAAACTAGAAGAATATGCAAATGTACAATCACAAACAAAGGCTCACAAGTGAACCAAAGTTCATGGTGAGTATGTGCAAGATGGTGTGTAGAGGTTTGATTTTGATTTTGAGATTGGTTTCTATTCAAATTGA
>BDJD01011179.1:15621-27245 GCA_002564525.1 Rosa multiflora
GGTTTTAGAAGTGGATATGGTGGTTTTTGTGGTGCAAATGGTGGTGTCTTCTCTAGAGAGAAAAATAGATCTTGGATATGATGAAAATGATTGAATGGAGTCAAGAATTCTGAATAATTGGTCTTTGGCCTCTTTTTGATCAGCTAGGTGTGTCATCTTTGGTCCCCAAGTGTGCAAGAGATGCTCTTACACCATTGTCCCCCAAATGGTCCCAAATTGGCAAGGTGATAAAAGGACAAGGTGTAGGGAGATATTTGAATTTCAAGTGATGGGAGATTCTCACCACCATGGTCCTCCTTTGCTGGAGAAAAGACTCTCCATGAGTGGCGGCTCGCCGGAAAAGTTTGCAGGAAAAGTCGCCGGAAAAGTAGATTTGCAATTTTTTTCCAATCTCCGTGTCTTCTTCCCCTAGCTTTAAATCTCCACATTTCAAGCCTCAAATAGTCATTTTATTCTCAATGCAAGGTTTCCTACAAATAAAAGGAAATGGATTAAAAAAGGTAAAATAGCATGGAAGACAAATCAATTTTCATAATTATGGGGCACAATTGCATAAGTAATTTGTGACTCAACAACACACCTCATGATTAAATTCACCCAATCCTCAGCAAACCCCAACTCCAACATGACCTCCTTCAGAAACCTCTATTCCACCCTATCATATGCCTTGCTGAAGAGCAAGAAAGAAAAAGAAAAAAAATCTTAAGAATTAGAAAAATATGTCATAAGGGGTGGTTTGGACATTTCGTATAAATTGAAGTCAAAATTTTTGAAGTGGGGCCCCATGTCAGCTCCAACTCAGTACATGACATCACATTTGAAGAGGGATTTGAAATTTAGAGGTGGCTGATGTGATTTGAAAGCGCAGAATTTGAGAGACTAAACTGATTTTAATCTTTTTTTTCTTTTTTGGTCAAACCGAAGTTGCACAATAGCCAAAAGAGGGAAAATATACTATAACAATCCCAAGCACACAAGATCGTCCAGAGTTCCAGGGAAATAAGGCTCACATAGTCAGACAAGGAGGAAAAGAACCCAACAGTACAACATAGAAGTAAAGAAAAAAGAAACTGAATCAAGACAACATGCACCGTATTGGGAAAACTGTCATTTTGCGGCCACGTACAGTATGTACTGTGTGCGGCATTACTACTAATCGAGCTTGTAGGTGGAAAACAATTTACAATTTGTCCGGTTGGATTATGGCTGATGGATTATTCGAGGTTTTTTCTTCTTGGTCCGACGGATTATTCAAGGTTTGTGCCTTAGAAGTACACACCTTGAAAAGCTATCCAAACATCTAATGATCTAAAATATGCGCCGAATAAGATAGCCATAACCTAGCTTGTTGGAGTTATGGCAGAGGCGCTAGTTGCAGGGGCTGGTCTAGGAGCAGGATTCACAGTGCTGTACGATGTGATTAATAAAGGAATGGTGGGCAAGTTTATGCAATTTAAACCCCTCCTAGCAGCTCTCCGATCGACGCTGGACTCTATACAACCGCTGATCATCCGACAGATAGGTGAGCATAACTTGAAACTGGATCTCCCAAACGAAGAGATTCGTGAGCTTGAGAAACAAATGAAGGAAGGCGAAGAACTTATTTGCAAGTTGTCGAAGCTTCGGTGGTGGAACCGTATCAAGTCTCGCTACACCAGCCAACTTGTTGAGTTGGATAGGTCTCTTAAAGGGCTTTTGAAACAAGTACTTATGCAGCAAGCAAGGGATATTAAGGAGAACTTGCTCGTAGCCAAGCAAACAGCCAGACAACTTGTCGAATTCCAAGAGTTTAATGAAAGACTGTTAAGAGAAAGGACTTTGCTGCAAGAAGATGCGAGGGAATCACAGGAGAAGTTCCTATTGGCACTGCAAAACAACGGGAAAAAAACTAGTTGAATTGCAAGCAGTAATAGAAGAAATGATGAAGCAGCAAGAAGCAAGAGATGTTACTAATGCAGTTGCAGTAGCAGCAGCAGAAGGTGACTCTTTCTTAGAAATGGCTTCCAGCCGTCAATCTTTTAATTATTCTTACTCTAGTTACATATACATTAATTGTGACCTATTATTACTCTACCTTACAACTAGTAAAGGTATCTTCCATATTACTGAACCATTTGATTAGAAAAAAGCTTAGAATGTGGAAAGGGGAGGCAACTTATTCTTCAAACAAGGATAAGAACTAATAGTTAGAATGTGGAACCTTGTGTTTAACATAGGAAAACAAAAAGCTTATAATAGGTGTAGCTAGAACTTGTTCCGCCAATTTGATTAGCTCTAACTTTTGTGTTCGTCTAATAAGTATAATTTTATTGTTATCCAGCTTTGACAGTTCTAATATCTTATTTTGGTGGAGCAGGGAATCAGCTTGAAGAGCCTAATCTGATGTCAATATTCAAGGATCTCTATGAAGCTCTTCAGCAGCTGTTCAACGAAAATAGCACATATAAACCTGTCCTCAGAAGCATCAAGTCTACTTTAGACTCTTTACCACCACTTATTGAAGTGACAGAAAACACAATCTATCTCCGAGTACACGAAAGTTTGAAGGAGATCCTATTGGAGCAGGATCGCGAGCAGTATCGGGAGCTGAAAGAGAAATTGAAAAATGTTAGAATGCAAATGCTAGAGGGCGTCGAGCTCTTCCGCAACTTCTCAAAACATCATCCATGGAACTTCTGCAAGAAGTCCCATAACGCGTACAAATTAATTCAATGGGATGAATCTCTTCAAAGACATGTAAAAAAATTAATGGAGAAGAAACGTAGCATCAAAAGCAATTATTTCTGATTCTTTCTTTTTCTTCATTTTTTTTTTTTTTGGTGTGCAATTCTGAATTTCTTTTTGGGAAAAATGAAAAATATATTATTCTATTTAGTGATGTTTGTTGGAAATTTGGGTTTTTGCATCATAAATAATTTTGAGTTGTTCCGTTTATGACATAACAGTTTATCCACTGTGTTTGCATGAATTTGCATTGTTAAATCACTCTCCTCAACAATCTAATTTTCTGATATGTCTAGTACTCATTGTTGGGGTTGTATGACTCCATTCAAGAGATCTTTTGAATTAAAACTTCACACATATTGACCTCTTTGGTTACATAAATGTAACAATATGGCACAACTATCTCTATGTCGGATTTGCATATAAAGGTTAGTGGCCATTTGGCCTATGAGATCGTGATTTTGGCTCTGTCCAGCTAGCTGGGAGAGGTCAGAAGCTAGCTAAAGGCCGTGCAAGCATGAGTCATGTGTTATCATCTTCCTTGCTCACTCACGGCCACATCTTTATCGTCAACCGTACCGAAAGGCCGCAGTCTAGGATTTGGGTATGAAGATAAAGCGAAGCAGTTTCTGTGGCGTTATAAGTTGGGTTGTCCTGTAGTCACCATGTTAGGGTCTTATCTCGTTACTAAGTTGTCGGTTGTTGGGAAACAACAGAGTGAGAGGAGATGAGATGAATCTAAGGTAGTCACCATGTTAGGGTCTTATCTCGTTACTAAGTTGTTGGTTTCAGAGTGAGAGGAGATAAGATGAATCTAAGGGCAGTTGGAGTGAGCAATTGAATTGTGAAAGCTTTCCGGTAACTTGATTTGTTTTCCTTAGGCTCCCATGTTTGGTGACGTGATCAGAGCCGGAATAGTTACTTTCCTGGATCATCGGCCTAGAAGGATCTTACTAGTCCTTGCAACTATAGCCTGGGTTTTGCCCTCTTTTCAAAGGGATATTGACCGTAAAGGTAATATAGAGCGATTCGCCTCGCAACAAATACCCAGGATAGTGCACCTGCTTATTTGGGATCCTAATAGAATCATTGCATGCATACACTTCAAGCAAAACACTAGTACCGGGGGCAAAATCACCATAAATTTGAGAAGCTGCCAATGGACAGAATTCTCATTAATATGAAATTTTCTAATATGAATAACAGGAATATGATTACCAGGTCACTCACAGAGAAACATCCATGAACAGGGTACAAATTATCATGTGTATCAAAACAAGAACGGAAAAATCGACATATTCATCCAAGAGATTGAAAGAACAAGATCAAAGGAACACAGATTCTAACTGATCATGGATAAAATTTCACAAATCCTGGCAAAACACATCTACCATATATATGTCAGCAAATAGAACCAGCTGCACTGAACCCTATATTTTCTTGTTCTTCAATGCCCCCCTAGGAATCTTACTTAGAACCTTTGCATCAAATACGGCATACTGCTTCTTGATCTCAAACATAGCCTTCTCTGCAAGTGGGTCGACCTTGTCCTCATATTTCTCATAGAACACAGGCACTGAGAACAGCAACACAGTTGCTGCAGGTAAAAGATGATTCAACCAGAAGGTAAGTCAGAACAAGACACAGATAGAAGTATTGGCCATAAGTCCATAACTAATACACACATTTGTAATGTCCTCACCTATGTAAACCAGGGTCAAGAAGTTATAAGACTTTCCCAAGATAGACACAATCCATAGACCAGCAATCACCTAAATGACCATTAGTGTACCAAAAGATAAACATTCAAGTCAGTAATACAGTAATATTATGTCTCAGAAAATAATATGAATATAATCGTAATTTTATCTAACCAACAACGCCAACAGAAAATGAAAAGAAATAGCAAAAGAGAGCAGCAAACATACAGAGAGGAACTTCTTCAGATCCTTCCCTGAAGCTATATCCCTGATGACAACAAGAGCCCGGTTGATCTCAAATGTAATTGCAGAGACAATCTGTAGAAACGGCTTCTCTGGAATTTGAATATCTGGAATCTTGGGTGGAGACCTGCAAGCAGCAATTGAGGCTAAGTAAATCATTTCAAACAGATGAAATCGAGACTCTCCCCCATCCACAACCGAAAAAGAAAAATCAGTGACATACTTGTTAATGAATGTTAAAGCATTGGACCACAAGAAGAATGCTGCTATCGCAACAATCAAGAGGTGCGCGACCAAAGTGAGCAGATGGTATTCAAGCAATTCAAAGAGAACCCACATCACTGTTGCTCCACCAAGAATACCTCCCGACAGCTTCTTATCCCTCCACAGGAAAACATCAGCCACTGCGTCATAAGATTCATATCATTAGACAACAAAATTCAAATACTTTGCAACACAATAGATGATGAAAATTAAACCAAAGTACTCAAATATTTTCATCAATAGCAAAATAACCACCAAAAACAAAAATTAGAAAATAATTAGCTCAGAGCCTTTGGTTCGATTAAAGAAACTGAAAAGGCTAAAGAGTGAACCTTTTTCCAGTACCAAACCAACGCTTTAGCAAATTTTATTCTTTTCTTAGAAATTAGAACTGATAACTCAAAGCCACAAGCTTCATTCACCAGATCTAGATCCATCGGAACAAAGAATCTAAATGCATACCATTTCAGCTGCTAAAATCTCCAAGTACGATCCACAGATAACAAATTGAGCTAAACCTATCCCTCTAATACAGTTTCTCTACAACCGAACGATTCTAAACAAATCCGAAATCGGAAATCGGAAATCGGAAATCGGAAATCGGAAATCGGAAAATCCAGTTCACGATAGAGCTTAAAAGAAATACTAAAGGACCACGAAGCTTACACTTTCCACCACCAAAGACATGATGCACAGGCTTTTCCCTGCCGAAGATCCTGTAAACCTTGTCCTTCAACGAACTCGGCGAAACGCCGCCGCTCTTCTCGCGCACGACTTCCGGCGCCGGCGAATCGTGGTGGCCGTGGATCTTCTCCTCGATCTTCTCCATCAAAGACTCCGCCCTCACTTCCTCCTTATGCTCGTCCGCCATAGCCTCCAAAATTCAAAACACACACACAGACGAAACGAATCGAAATCCCTAAACCCTCCTCGCGTTTCGAAACGCTTCTCTGGATTTTCTTTTCTTTTCCTTTTATAATTTCGTTTTCTCTTTTATGAAACCAAAGCTCTCTCAGAGTCTCAGTCACTCTTTCTCTCTCTTTCCTTCATCTGTGGCGATTATATAGTAGGTTTAACCCCACGCACTAAGCTATAGCTGCTACCGCCTCTTCGTTTTTAAAATTAAATAAATATAAACTCTATGAGTCATCGCCGTCCGATTTGCTACGCCTTGTTATTGACACCTGCTGTTGAAACACGTGGTATGCGGGTGACGTACATTGGGCCAATCGAGTGCCGACATGTAGGGGTGGGATTAAAAAATGCGTTGGCTCATGCCAAAAAGGCTTAGCTCCTAAGTTAATTAGTTAATATCCGTCACAATCTTGGGGGTGTTAGTTGAAAATTAATCAGGATCGAAGTGACGTGCTGGTAATGCCACGTGTCATTTTCATTATTTGTATATGTTTATTAAACTTGTATACATATTGGCTAAGTTTACGGTTTACAATATGTGGCTGAATCTTCTTGAATATTCATGGTCTGGGCTGGTGGAATCTAGACCATCCATGGGCGACCACCTAACATTTTGGGTTATTGAGAGGCGTGACTCTCAAGTGACCAGGATTCTCCCAGCAGATGTTTGGTAAAGGCAGTTAGAGGATTTGGATTATCGAACTGTCCAATGATCATTCGCCACGTATGCAATTATTTAATTATTGAGGCATTTTTGGTTGGGTTAATTCTCATTTACCTATAAATCCTTAGTATTTTGTCCACTTGCACCAATAAGTTGTATTGTGCCAATTTACACAAATTTTAAAGAAAAAACAACTCTTAGGGGTAGTCTTTTATAAAGTAGTGTCTAATGTATCTTATGCTGACTTCTGGATCTTAGAATCTACTTTTTCTTAGAAAAACATGTTCAAGTTTCTTTAAAAATAAAACTAGCATTCAACATGCCCAAGTTTTTCATCTAACGGTTACTTTAACAAGCGGAATCACTGCTGCTTGTTTCTATCAAAACCTTAGGCAAATTTCTCTTTGGAACAGAAAATTTAGACCCTAAAGCTAGCACAAAAATTTAGGCTTTTAAAAAAACAGAATAACATAAAACTAAAATATTGAAGTATTGAAATATTGGCGAAGTGGATGAGCATTCTGAATTTATTTATTCAAACATAAGTACAAACTAAAACTCAGAGTCTCATTCTCGGGTAAACAACTAAAAAAGCTGTTTAGCTATCCATAAGAATGATTACAGAGACTTACTTGAAGGAAAGCACACTTCTTCACACAATACAGGAAGAGCACACTGCTACTATGGCTTTCTTACTTCTTGAGAGAAGACTCTTCAGCTCGATTTTCTGATCTAGAACTAATATGAAAATTTTCTGATGCCCTACAACTGAAACTAAAGCTCTTTTATATAGAGAGTGGAACTCAAACCAGAATTCAAAACATAAAAATGTACATCACAACTCTATTCTTTTCTGCTTTCGTGAGTGCTCCTAATTATAGAGGTCGAGTGGTGAAAAACAGATTCCTTTAGGTGAAATGTTTTTCACCTTGTTCTTTTCTGAAAAGCAAAAGCATCTCTAGGAAACGCCAAAGCTGCTTTCGGTGCCTTTTACACCTGTTGCTTCACATGTTTTCGTCTGTTTCAGAATTGTGGCATAGGACAAGAGAGTTGTCATCCATCCTAGCTTTTACTTCATTATCTTCTACGTCTGTATCTGCATACATCTTATAGTGGTTGTCAGTTTCAAGCTTTTGGATCCACTGTAAGTATGCAAGCGTAGAATCGATTTCCTTTCTCTTGAGTGACAGAAAAAGGTCACTCCTTATCACGTTAGGGTGATCATAGGCAGTGATTAATCTTTTCTCTCTTGCTGCCAGGAATGTATTTTCTTTGTCTTCTTCAATGATCTTTTGCATATAGTCTAGGGACATGGCTTTCATCCATGGGATGCTAGAGTTTGGCTGGCCGTTATATCTCACACAGGCAGGCTTGAGATATCTTCTTTGTATAATCCTCATATAATGATATGGGGAAATATATTCAACTTCATCATTTCTGTTCAGAATCCATTATGGAGGAGTTGATCTAAATTTCAGCCTGAGAATACAATCATTTTTTCTTACATTTTTTACCGTATTGACTATGATGGGTGGTAAGCCCTTGAGATCATCATTGGTCTTAGTCCAAAGATTACGGACAAAACCATTTTCAACAAGCCAGGCTTGTGTTCTTGAGGATGCTCACTCTAAACATTGACCACATATCTTCCAACATAAGGTCCAGGAATGACAAAGAGAGTTGGAGGAAATGAGGCAGAATTCTGACTCCTAATAAGATTATGAAAGTCATACCATTCTGGTTCTGTTAGTGCTAAAACAGGAACTCTAACACTTTCAGGATCTTCAAAATACTGAATTTTCTCATTCTGGACAGCACTCTACTGTGTATTAACTTCTTCAAACTGTGGTCTAGCATTTTCATGGAGTTCTTCAGCTAATGCAAATAGAGCTGGGAACATGATTCCACTATTTCTTTCCTGAAAGGCGAATAAGAGTTTATCTAAAATTGTCTTCTGGTGGTATACTAGCCTCCTACCAGTTCTAAACACAGGATCAGCAAAGGTTTTCAATTCATAATTAAAAACATTTATAACTCCAGTTGGAGTTAATTTGCTTTTTGGCAAAGCAACAGCGTTCAATGGTCTTGATGAGCCTTTACCGTCTCCCGTTTGAGACGGGCTAGCCAATCTTTTACCTTGGGATTGATCAGTTGTTGGTAGTCCTTTTGGACCTAGCAGAAACCTTTTGAGGATTTTTTTTTGTTTAGGATCCTCAACAGTTTCATGTTCTTTCCCAGTTCTTCTGTTTCTGGGATTGCGACCTTCGTCGTCATATCTTCGGCTGAACATTGTCATTTATCTGGTTAATGCGTCTAAAAGATAGTTCTTATTTGCTGCAATTAATTCAACATTATAATCATATTGGTTAAGAAAATATTGCCAGTTTGCTAATCTTCCTCTATCAGCAGCTTTATCAAGTTTAAATTTTTTTAAATTCTTTACTCTATCACAATCGGTGCAGACAGTAAAGGATTTTCCAAGAAAAGATGGAGAATTTAAAATTGTCTTTTTGACAGCTAAAATTTTTTTTTCTCCTGTAGGATAATTTTGTTCTGCAGAGCTAAACTTGCCACTACAAAATTTACATATCTTTTCAATGTTAGTTCTAGGCGTTTTTGCCAGAGCAACACCAGACTAGTAATTATCACTAGCATCTATTTGGAGAATTATTTCATCATTTTCCTCTGGTTGTTGGAGAGGAGGGAGATTTTTGCATAGAGCTTTTATCTGCTTCACAATTTTCTCATCATCTTATGTGAAGTTTCATTTTCTTTTGGAACTTGTTTTAAGAGATAACATTGCTGTTAGTCTTGAGATTTTGGGAATGAAATCCCTTCCATAGTTGATGACTACTAACAATCTCTCTAGACTCTTAGCATCAGGAATTTTATCTGAGAATTTCCAGATTTTCTCAAGGATATGGGGTTGGAGTTTTATCACTCCATTCTTGATGTTTATTTCAAGGAAATCAACTACACCCAGGATAGAGAAGATTTTCTTTTCTCCTAAAATGATTTCATGCTGAACTATCAGCTTTACAACCTCATAGAGGTGTTTTATATGTTCTTCTCTAGTTTTGGAGAAGACCAGGATGTCATCATTGTAGACAACACATAATTCAGCAACATGTTTGAAGATGTCATCCATCTTTCTTTGGAAAATCGAGGGGGCTTGTTTTAGGCCAAAGGGCATTACTAACCATTCGTAATGTCCTTGTGGTGTTCCAAATGCAGTGAGAGGAACATTGTCTAGATGCATCTTGACTTGCCCAAAACCTGACTTTGCATCAAATTTTGAAAAGATTTTAGCTCCTCTGAACTGGTTGATCAGTACTCGTACTTGAGCAATTTGATAACAGTTTTTAACGGTCTTCTTATTGACATCTGTTAATGCTCAGAATACCGTCGTAGGGAGTCAGCTTCCGATAACGTGGACAGGAGTCCGATCTTCCGATATGTGTACGTTTCTGAAACTCCCGCTAATCTGTCAAAAGAAATACAACGGCGTCAAGAGGGGAGACCGCAGTTGGCGGTCTTCGCTCCTCCGATGCTAAAGTTAAGCAATGTACTTGTATTGACAAATGTAGTGGTGAATAGATGTTGAAAAATGTACTTTTTATGAAGAGAGAGAAGTGGACCTTTTATAGGTGAAAGAGTGAGTTACCTCACTCTTGTTTTCAATGTGGGACTTATATACCTCTCAATTTGCTGAGTTTTGGTTATTTCTGCAGAGCCAACTTTGGGTGGCCCGTGTCAGCGCGTCGAGGCGTGTTCCGGCCTGGAGTTAACTTGTCGATAGAGGTTGTCATGCTGTGCTTCTGGGGGTTACACTATACAAGCTATTCTGACAATGTGACATGGTTAAGTCTTGAATGCTGATTATGGCCGGCAGATGCTATGCATGTACAAGTCCCCCAAGTCCCCAGTCAAAGAGGGATTTCTTGGTTGGGGAGTTACCGCAACTAAGGCGAAGCCTTTAGTTACATGTCGGGCATAATCAGTGTGAGTGCGTCGTCAACCATGGATTCTATCTGAACGAGCGCTTTTTGTCCTTTCGGGTGGGCCCCTGCTAGGCCCTCCAGGGAGTCCCCCACTCCCCGGTTTAAGAAAGACCTCCGTTTGGTCGAATAATTGTTTGTTGAAGGGAGCTGTGTGACAACATTAGGCGATGGGTAGCGATCCCACTCTTTCAGTGCCTTAGCGTCGGGAAGTTTAACTACCGGATCAATGGCTGCTGTAAGCTGTGCAAAATGTTCCCTTACTTTTTCCCGGAAGAGAGAAACTTGACTGCACCGCCTCGTTAAGGTAGGTGTACCGCTGAAAAATGGAATATCCTAGGTTAGGAATATTCCGCTAAATGTAAAATGTGTCGGGTGAGTAACCATCGATTTTCATCAGAAGTAACGATGTCGGAGACATGTTGGTCAACAGTTGTTGGTTTGACGAGGGATGACATGATTTCCTTGAAAGTTTGGTGGAGCAAAGTGCATGTCAGTGGTGAGCCGATACTGTTGGCGGTAGGACTGGTGTTGTGGCAGATCGTTGATTCGTTGGTTGATGATATGTAGCGAAACATTAGGCTAAAAAGCGGAGAAAAAGGCTAATTAGCGGAGGAAAGGGCTAATTAGTGGAGGAAAAGGCTAATTAGCGGTGTTGTTTTTTTTATAAAAAAAAATTGGGGCTACTTGGCCAGATTTTGCTTGATCTTCTGACACTGCATGTGACACGTGGGGGCTGCTGATAGGAATGGCGTGTGTAGCAACGTCGCTCCGCAGCCGTTGTCGCTTCATCATAAATGTTGCATTTATGATCACATCATTTTTACCGAGGCGTCGTCTCGGTTAGTAGGGGTACGTGGTGTGATCATGGTGGACGGTTACTTTTTGGAGACGGTCGGGATTTGTAGCCAGAGTTTGTATTTAAGGGGGAAAGGATATCGACTCCCCTCACTTTGCTCTATTCTGTTCAATTGCTTTCTTTTCTGAGTGAGAGCCAGAGAGAAAGGGTTGCAAACTGCGTTGATTGAGTAGAGCAGAGAAAGAAAGAGAAAGGTTTGAAGGAGAGAAAAGAACGTGGTTGGATTCCTCCTGCGGTTGGTTTGTTTCGTTGCTCGT
>BDJD01011184.1:17530-59784 GCA_002564525.1 Rosa multiflora
ATAGCAAAAGTAACAGATGCAATTCGAACCCAGAAATCGAAGCAAGAAAGATGGCAGCAACTTACCAAGCTTGAAGTTTCCGAAATCGAGTCAAAAACTGAAATCGAAGCTGCTTCACCTAGTAGAGTTCGAGTCAAACCCAGACTTGAAGACTGAAAATTGAATACCCAGAATCAGAAATTAAGAGGAAGCCATAAATCAATTGAAGAATGAAGACCCAGAAGCAGAAATTAAGAGAATTACAGAAACCCAGACTCACCGCGCACCGTCAGTCCATCACGGCGTCACCGTTAGAGTTCGAGTCAAACCCAGACTTGAAGACTAAAAATTGAATACCCAGAATCAGAAATTAAGAGGAAGCCATAAATCGATTGAAGAGTGAAGACCCAGAAGCAGAAATTAAGAGAATTACAGAAACCCAGACTCACCGCGCACCGTCAGTCCATCACGGCGTCACCGTCGAAGAAAGAAAAGGCGTCGAGTTCTGCTTGGATTCGAAGAACCAAGAGGATGAAGAGGAGGAATAGAGCAAGGAGTCGGTGTAGAACGAAGAGGAAGAATAGAGGCTGTCGAATAGTGGCTGTCGAATAGTTAGGGCAACTGGGCAAGTCAATTTTAGTCCAAATTTGTCTAAGTGTGGGAAACAACTTTTCATCCCCGCGTTTTCTCTCTAAAAATTTTAACTTAGCCGCTCTGCGTTTTCGCCAAAATTTAAATCAAACCTTAGACATCAGTCAACTGTAAATATCGATGTCAGTAATATACATAGAAATCGATATTTGAGAAATCGATGTTAATTACATTGTTTTACATCGCGTGAATTCCTCACCGATGTAATTGTCGTGATGTAAAAGGCCAAAATTCTAGTAGTGGACCTTTACATTTTTGCATAATCTATCAAACAGAGGAGTCCACTTTTTTATTATTATAATTAAAATATATTTTTAAAAGGAATGTTGATTTGATGGTGGTTCAAAAACTATGCATGATAAAATATATTTGATTTGATGGTGGTTCAAAAACTGCCATATAAATGTTAACAATTCTCTGTGCACATGTTTAATACTGCAATTGTATACTGATCCAGACATGATTAAGATCATGACTTTAGCAATTTATTTCTGCTTCTACTCTGATAAATTGTTCTTCTGTTTAGGTTAGCGCACATGATGAATTATCTTAGTTAAACAAATAATATTCGTAATAAATTGATGAATGTATAAGACTGATAGTTTTGTGAATCAGGAATCTAAATTTCTTTAACACAAAAATGGAAGTTAAAAGAATCTACTTGTACTGCAGCCTCAAAACAAAATATTCAATATGCAAGTTTTCAATGGCTAGGCATGCTTTTAAATGTTATATGAGATTCATTCCACCTAATTAAAGTCCTAAATACAGAAAAGTTTTGTGCAAGTGATATTATGCGGAAATCAGAAGCTGGCAAAACTTCAAATTGCAAGATATATACCTTAACACCTTAACCTATGAGAATCAACGTTAACCACAAATTATCTGGGAAAACCAGATACACCAGGTTTTCCATAGCAACATTGTTGAAAATGCAATCTGAAATTTCACTCTCAAGGATTAAAATCAAATACTCATCAATTTCTGAAGCACCATTCATTCATTTGTATAAAGTACCAAAATTGCTCAATTTCAAAAACCGAAAGGAAAACAGTAATCGTGAAATTGAACCAATCAACGACCAAAATATATGCCCACAAAATATAGAAACCTAACAACTGCCACACGAAATCTGAAAGAGAATGCTTACTAAATCGACCTAGGGTTTAATCCCGAAGCCCTTCCAAGCCTCGCGCTTCAGCCTCCGAAAGTTTACCAACCTCAAAAACCTAGAATCGAGAAAGAGGAATAGAATCACAGAGAGAATAGTTGAAAATTAAATTAGAGCTAAAATCAAAGACACTCGCGCATCAATTTCATTGTGCAGCATAAGATCAATAATTACCTTTGAAATTCAGAATTGATGCAGAGCACCGATTCAGTGATTCGGTACTACTCGGAGGCTTGGATTTCAGATCCGGAGAAAGAGTGATGGAGGCGGTGATGGTGATGATGATGCCGATGCCGGCAATGACGCGGTGTTTCTTGGGCATTATAGTCAACTCCGTCAGCCATCCCAGTGATTCCACGACCACCATATCTATAGAGAGATTGATAGAAGAAATTGGTGAAGAGTCCAATACACAACTCGGCAGTAGAATAAGCCACGTTGAGCGAAATCAAGAGGAACAGTCTCTTTATATGCCGATTTCCGGACCTCAGCGTCCGAAAGACCGATTCGAATATCGCCAAAAAGGTTAATTTCTCGGCCGAAAGTCTTCCTTCGCCGAAAAGAAGCTTGTCGTTTTCTTCGGCCGCCGGCGGGACGTCGATACTGGAGACGCTCCGGGACAGAAACGGCGTCGACGAG
Source organism: Rosa multiflora (assembly GCA_002564525.1). Lineage (NCBI taxonomy): Eukaryota > Viridiplantae > Streptophyta > Magnoliopsida > Rosales > Rosaceae > Rosa > Rosa multiflora. The sequence continues at coordinate 19,971 of BDJD01011184.1, forward strand.
TCGTTGAGATTGATGGAGCGCGGCATGTGCGGGGGGTCGTGGTATTGGTGGAACGAGAGAGTCAATATGTCGAGATAGTGTAGGGCAGGAGGAAGAAGCAGCGAAGGTTTTAAGAAAGCGTTTTGGAGGTTTGGGTGGTTTGAGATTTCAATGTGATTCATGAAATTTCGTCCGGTGAAGAGTCCAATACACAACTCGGCAGTAGAATAAGCCACGTTGAGCGAAATCAAGAGGAACAGTCTCTTCATATGCCGATTTCCGGACCTCAGCGTCCGAAAGACCGATTCGAATATCGCCAAAAAGGTTAATTTCTCGGCCGAAACTCTTCCTTCGCCGAAAAGAAGCTTGTCGTTTTCTTCTGCCGCCGGCGGGACGTCGATACTGGAGACGCTCCGGGACAGAAACGGCGTCGACGAGTCGTTGAGATTGATGGAGCGCGGCGTGTGCGGGGGGTCGTGGTATTGGTGGAACGAGAGAGTCGATATGTCGAGAGAGTGTAGGGGAGGAGGAAGAAGCAGCGTGTGTGACATAAAATCAAAATGTCAAAACATGGAGGGAAATCTGCCGCCTGCTGCATTTTGGCTCAAAATATTGCCGCCTATGTTCCCACTTCACACAACAGAAAAGTATAATTTCTGTTGTCTGATTTCTACAACTTGCACAAGGTTTACCTAGTGGAAGATATCCAAGCAAGCTTCCTCAAAATTTGGCGTTTAGTTTTCAATCACACAACAGAAAATGTCAAGCACCGTTGTCCTAAGTACCCCAAATTTCAGATTTCAAGAGGCAACCATGATTCGAGAGTGGAGAGAAATCCGCCGCTAAATTTTTTAGACTCAGACAACGGACAATACTTAATTGTGTTGTGCAATGTAGTTCTGAGAAAAAAGTTATCACTTTGTTGACATTCACACAACGGAACGTTACTAATACCGTTGTACAATAGATTTTACTTAAACACACAACAGAAGATTTATGTTCCGTTATGTGATTAGTGTTGTGTGATTAACTTTTTGTAGTAGTGTCTCAAGAAGTCCCCGCCTGAATTTGGTTTCATCCAGATACCCGGCTGCCACCCACTCTTTGAACTTCATAATCACGGCCTTCTCTTGAGCAACAAGTAGCATATCAAGGAGCTCTTGGGAACCCTAGTACTCCCCCACGGTCTCGTGGCTCTCCACGGGAAGGCGCTCCTCCAGATGATCTGCCCTCGCCTTCCACGATTTGGCAGATTCAGCAGCTTCTTTCTCAGAGTCCCGGGCACTCTTCACCTCATCCCTCGCCTCAGACATTTGGCCTTCAAGCTCCGCGATTCGTTGCTTCACCGCTTCCAGCTCGGTAACCATCGGAGTCAAGGACTCGATCTTCTTCTTTAAGGATTCCCGCTCCTTCTCCAGCTTGGACTTCTCCCCATGAAGATATGTCACCTGCCTGGAGAGACTTGTAACCTCCTCATTCAAGTGCGTATCTTCCTCGCTGGCATCAATTGCGTACACATTGAATATTGCCTGCAAACACCCGTTAGCACAGAAAAGGTACAAAGTTGTAAAACAAGGGTAAAGTGGGTCCCGTACCCACATCATTGACTCCCGGGCAAGGGGACGATTCTCTTGCGAGGTATTGTCCTTTGCCCACACCCGATCGAGATCTATATCCTTCAAATCGGCGAGCATAGAGCGTACGAACTTCTCATCAGCGAACCCGTACTGGCTCAACAATTGCTTGATGGGTTTCTTGGGGACTATTGGAATGGCCAGGGACAAGAGCCCTAGCCACTGCGAGGCTTCCGGTCTCGGAGGATTTTTCTTTTGCCTCTTAGGCTCCGCCCCCTTAACGTCCCTTCCAGTGTAGGTAACGTCCTCCTTGTTCCCGCTTCGATGGCGGTGCTTATGTTGCCTCTTCTTCTCACCAGGCAGCAAAGCTTCCTCGCTCCCTGCTGACCCGAAAGATAGAGAAGATATAGAGCCAGACACCGGCGTCTTTCCTCTTCCGGTATCAGCAATAGTGACAATCTCCCCTGCAAGAGGCTGGTCACTTTGGGTAACGGGGGCTTTAGGAACAGGGTGCCCGTACCCGTCGTCATAGATCTCAAGGAGCATCTCATCAATCGAGCGTCCCATAGCCGTCAACGAGAGATCGACATCAATATTCAGGGCATCTTCTCCTTGGCTCATGAGCATATCCATCAGCAAGTTGTCATTCATCTTGTCATCTTCATTGCCTTTCCGGGGTTTCCTCTTCGGCACTTTTACTGCAAGCAATTTGAAGAGTCAATTCCAAAATATATATATATATATATATATATATATATATATACACACACACAAACACGAATATATGTACAGGAAATCAGCCTCACCGGGAAGCTTCCCTAGGCCTAGCCTATCTAGTACGAAGCTTCCTCTCTTCTTCACCCCATACAGTGTATAGCCGGGCTATCCGTTTTCTCTTGACCTCGGACATTGAGTAAGACTGATCCCATATGGCCTGAAAGGTACCTGTTAGGTACCATTTCTTATTCCTAATCTTCCAATGTCCCCCAGCGAGAAACACTTTATTCCTCCACCTCTTGCTCATTGAAGTAGGTATATCGGTAACAAGGGGCTCCTAGTCCCGGGCGGAAAACGTCACAGTACGTAGACAAGACTGTTTCCTTGAGTAGAGGACCCGGTACATAGCTTTGAATTCGTTGATGTGGGCCACCCTTGCTGGCACAAGTCCCACGTGGCCATCATACTCAAAATTTGTCGCCAGGCGTTTAGGGTCAACTGCCCCGGTGGCAGGTTCATCATCCGCAGGAGATACTGTAGGCACCGGTGCAGAGGTAGCGATAGCCCTTGGTGGAGCTAGTTCTCGTGCAGAGACACCCATCCCAGAGGAGGATTCACAGCCATCTCTCCAGCCTTGAGAGCCCTAAGCTCTACCTCATCCGGTATTCCCCACTTCAATCTCATAGCGATGATCTCCTTCATGGTCGTACTTCTTCCGGGCTCGTCTCATACGGTCCTGTCCACTACTGTATACCAAGGTTTTGGGATGCGCTCATCGTGACTACTTGCTCCCCGGGATCGTCCTCGCTCTCAACCCCGTCGGTATCCTCGCTGCTTTTTTAGAACACCCCAGTCGATGATCCGGTGTTCTCTGCTAGCTCCAGACAAGTACTACTACCAGCTAGATACTGGTCAATATCTGCTTCTGCTTGTCTTGTGAAAGATTGATATGACAATCCCGCATCCTCGGCCTTGGTTTCTGATTCCATCCTAGAACTATGTCAACCTGAGCCTCAATTAGCTATCTGGAATCAGACACACGAGGGTTAGCCTGACTAGATCTATGAATGGGTTAAAGTACTGATCACTCCCCACTTCCAAAACCCAGAAAACCACAGAAAGGTGCAAAATCCACCATACTCGAAATCATCAGCGAAAACCCAATGCTGTCTCCAGATACTATCTATACACAAACTACACTAGCATTATTCGTATTCCTTTTTCATTACACACAAATTCACAACAGAACACATCAATGACAGAACCAAAACGAGAAGAAGAAGGAAAACAAAGATCGCTCAAACAAGGTGAGGGAGCTCTGACCTTTTCTTCAGCAAACAATCGATCGACCAAGGGGCAAGAACACCACTTCTTCCCTAGATCTCTCTTCCTCGCTTCGTCTCTGCAAATCCACAGGGTTTCTCTCTCTATCTCTCTCTCTCTCTCTCTCTCTCTTTTTCTCTCTGAGGATTTTCGCTAAAGTGAAACGAAACAGTCCAGTTCCCTCTTAAATTCAATCTCTAATCCATCGCGTCCTTTGAAGGTGAAGGGCCTTCAACTGTAGGATGGTTACACGTGTCCCACGCGCCTCTCCCCTCCTCGAAACTGTCAGTCGATGGGACGGCCATTTATTGAACAACACTGTAAACCCCACGTGGCTGACATGCACGACCAACCCTACCGGGTACCACCGTACCAGCAGCCCACGACCAGGAATACCCTATCAAGTATGACACCTCAAACTCTCAAACCCATCAGGTATTAGAGGCCCAAGACCTCCTTCAACCCCATCGGGTACCTGAGGCCATGCCTTCCCTTCAACCCCATCGGGTACCAGAGGCCACACCCTCCTTCAACCCCATCGGGTATTAGAGGTCCAAGCCTTCCTTCAACCCCATCAGGTATTAGAGGCCCACGCCTTCCCTTCAACCCCATCGGGTAATAGAGGTCCAAGCCCTCCTTCAACCCCATCGGGTACTAGAGGGCCAAGCCTCCTTCAACCCCATCGGATATTAGAGGTGCAAGCCCTCCTTCAACCCCATTGGGTATTAGAGGTCCAAGCCTCCTTCAACCCTATCGGGTATTAGAGGCCCACACCTTCCCTTCAATCCCATCGGGTATTAGAGGTCCAAGCCCTCCTTCACCCCATCGGGTATTAGAGGCTCAAGCCCTCCTTCAACCCCATCGGGTATTAGAGGGCCAAGCCTCCTTCAACCCCATCGGGTATTAGAGGTCCAAGCCCTCCTTCAACCCCATCGGGTATTAGAGGCCCAAGCCTCCTTCAACCCCATTGGGTACAGGAGGCCACGCCTTCCCTTGAAGCCCATCAGGTATTAGAGGTCCAAGCCCTCCTTCAACCCTACTGGGTATTAGAGGTCCAAGCCTCCTTCAACCCCATCGGGTATTAGAGGTCCAAGCCCTCCTTCAATCCCATCTGGTATTAGAGGTGCGCCTTCCCTTCAACCCCATCGGGTATTAGATGTCCAAGCCCTCCTTCAACCCTACCGGGTATTAGAGGCCCAAGCCCTCCTTCAACCTCATCAGGTATCAGAGGTCTAAGCCTCCTTCAACCCCATCTGATATTAGAGGTCCAAGCCCTCCTTCAACCCCATCGTGTTCCGGCGGCCACGCCTTCCCTTCAACCCCATCGGGTATTAGGGGTCCAAGCCCTCCTTTAACCCCATCCTGTATTAGAGGTCCAAGCCTCCTTCAACCTCATCAGGTATTAGAGGTCCAAGCCTCTTTTAACCCCATCGGGTATTAAAGGTCCAAGCCCTCCTTCAACCCCATCTGGTGTTAAAGGTTCAAGCCTCCTTCAACCCCCATAGGGTACAAGAGGCCACGCCTTCCCTTCAACCCCATCGGGTATTAGGGGTCGAAGCCCTCCTTCAACCCCATCGGGTATTAGAGGCCCACGCCTTCCCTTCAACCTCATCGGGTATTAGAGGTCCAAGCCCTCCTTCAACCCCATCGGGTATTAGAGGCCCAATCCCTCCTTCAACCCCATCGAGTATTAGAGGCTCACGCCTTCCCTTCAACCTCATCAGCTATTAGAGGTCCAAGCCTCCTTCAACCCCATCGGGTACCGGAGGCCACTCCTTCCCTTCAACCCCATCGGGTATTAGAGGTCCAAGCCCTCCTTCAACCCATCAGGTATTAGAGGTCCAAGCCTCCTTCAACCCTATCGGGTATTAGAGGTCCAAGCCCTCATCTGATATTAGAGGCGCACGCCTTCCCTTCAACCCCATTGGGTATTAGAGGCCCAAGCCCTCCTTCAACCCCATCTGGTATTAGAGGTCCAAGCCTCCTTCAACCCCATCGGGTATTAGAGGTCGAAGCCCTCATTCAACCTCATTGGGTATTAGAGGCCCAAGCCTCCTTCAACGCTATCGGGTATTAGGGGGTCCAAGCCCTCCTTCAACCCCATCGGGTATTAGCGGTCCAAGCCCTCCTTCAACCCATCGGGTACCGGAGGCCATGCCTTCCCTTCAATCCCATCGGTTACCGGAGGGGTAAATCGGGAGCACTGTAGAATAGCTACCTGCAGTATAACCCACTCAAGACATCCCTTGCATGTGAACTTGGGGGACTCCCTATAGGCACATCTGTGCTAAACCTTGTGACCAGAAATATGAAGTCCCCACCCAAGAAACATCTTGAACGGGAACTTGGGGGACTTGTACATACTAATAGATAATTCACTAGGTTTAGCAGTCAACTGAGGCCTCGTATGTCAGACCCAGGTCCGGACCACGGGCCAGGTCCACATCCCACCGGGATGGTTCGCGTCATGGACGGCATCCCGGGCATAGAGGGGTCCAGACCAGACCAGTACAGTCCATCTACACATACACCAGAAAGACTGATATAGCTGTAAAAGGACAACATGCGTCCCACATTGAAGATAGGGGAAACCCCTTTCCCCTGCTCTAGTATTAAAGTAACAGCACAACCACCTTTTACAGGTAATAACTCCTTTATCCACTATTTATTTGATCCACTTATATATTAGTTTCTCACTCAGGCATCGGAGAGGCGTAAACCGTCCAGTACTGTTTACCCTTCTAACGCTGTGTTCTTGGTTAAGGATTTAGAAGTTGGATCGGTACCCCAGACGGTATAGCATTCTGTGTGAGGTACTCGAAGAAAGCCACCAGAAACAATGGCAAAAACACAATGTATATGTAGAAAAACAATTATAATTTAAAGGCATGCATAATTATAAAAATGTAAAAAAAAAATCACAAAACATGCTCAAAAATAAATTTCATAAATAAAATATAGAATAAAATATATCTGACATACTCAAAATAAAATATAAACAATAACATAATAGAATGGCATGTGTAGACATAATTATATAAACGTAGATAAAATAAAAACATACTCAAAATTTCATAAATAATAAAAACATAAACAATAAAATATAGAGCATGCTTAAAAAAATAGTAAACATAAATAAAATTCACATGCTTTAGATTCCATGAATATATATAACACATATAATAAGATATATGAAAAGTGGAATATAAACAAGGCAGCTAAAACTAAAACAAAAAAACATACTTGATTTCGAGAAAATAAAATGTACTTACATAAGCATTTGCAAGTATAATTAATTATAATGAGTCACGCTCATGATACAGCTAGCGGTACCAACTACCGCCAACTATGTGACCTACATAAACACAGCCAAATAGGCTACCACCTGAGCCCCAGCTCACCCCCAGATCACCGCTGATGCGCCGCCACGCGTCGCGCCAAGTTAGCATCAGAAGCTCCAGAAGCTGGGAACTGAAGCACATCAGTCCCACATCAAAAACATGGAAGAGCTCAGCCTCTTCCCCACCTATAAAAGGTTTTCTCTTCTCTCCTCATTAATTACGCATTTTGCTATGTACCCAATGTTACTTTGTCAACATAAATACATTGACTGACTTTGGCATCGGAAAAGAGAAGACCGCCCAACGCGGTCTCCCTCTGATGCCCTCTATATTTTATTTGACAGGTAGCGGAATCTCTGAGAACGTTGCGAGTGGCGGTCCGCCCATCAGACCTACGTTAACCAAGATTAAGCTACCGCTAAATCTTAAACATTAACATTGGTGCCGTCTGCGGGAACCCTTGAACAAAAGGCCATCTCACCACAACCACCATGACTAACGGTAGCGGGGGAAATGTTGAGGAGCAAGCGGATCAATCTGCCAACCCCCATCCCACTAACCCAGCGGTTAACTTTAACCGAGCGTTATTCAACACCCCGGTCAACCCTAGCTTGGAACCTCAGGGCTCATCCCAGGTCCCGCTGTCCCGGGCTGCAGCGGAGGCATGACCAGGAGGCAGTCACCCGCCAGGCCAGGATCTCGCCTCTATATATGAGCTGGAATTAGCAAACCTCCACAAGGAAAATGGGGAGCGCGAACAAGAGCGCAGAGAAAAGGCCGAGGCCCAAAAACAAGTGGCCACGCTGATGTCAAAATTCAACGAACTGAAAAAGGCACTGGATGCAAACCCTAACCCAACGCAGAGTGAGCAATTGCGGAGCACCAGGCTTAGTCGACCCAACCCATGCGGATTGGTACCCGTACCAATCATACAGATGCAGGTACCGCCTAATGGTTACGCTTGAATTAAGCGCACAAAATTACCCTGCAAAAGACAATTGTTAGTATAGGATAAGCAGGGATCGTTCAGTCCGGGGATTGAGGGTACTTTCACAAATTGCACTAATTGAACAAAACTATCAAAAACTAAAGAAAGAAAAGAGAAATAAAGTTGACACAAAAACTAAATGAAAAGGGGTTTAGGTTTTGAAAATGCAAGCAATAATAAAGGAAAGAAAATGTTGCAATTTTTAGGGATTCTAAATCAGATGTATGGACGTTGAGAACTTCGTAATCCACCTCTAGTTATGATCAGAGAAAGACAATTTAACCTAATCTTCAATTACAAAGGCATGTGAATGAAACCAATCAAGAACTTTAGGATCGCCGCTAAAGCGTTATTTTTCCCAAAATTACTTAGAACCGTGAACGCACTGCATCCTAAGCTTGCTTATATGCAATCAAGGTGTAGAACGCTACCCTATCAAATTAACTCATTAAGCACACATAAACACATTAAGCTCTTTGGAAAGATTGATTTTAGAGTACAAAACTAGTGAGGAACGCCATCCTAGCATGTATTCTATTTGTTTGATTTCACTTAACATGTAGTGTTTTAAGACCGTGAACGCACTGCACCTTAAAACTAGCTCCAAATTACATGCTCATATTTTAGGTAATCAATCTAAGACATAAACATATGAAAGATTTTATAAAACAAAATCAAACAAAGCATTCACAAAACCTTGTAATCGAAAAAGAGATTCAAAAGCTAAAAATCCATCACATAACTAGGATTTCATACTAGTTCTCAACAAGAAAATTACTCACTCATAGTTTGGAAATCCAAAAACATATACATATTGAATTCGAAAAGTACAAAAGGAATAAATCGTAGAGGGTAGTAGATATCACGATCTCACTTTGATTATTCTTCAAGAAAGCTTGAGGCGTCTTCAAAGCAGGAGTACGACAAGATGATGGAAGATGATTTGATGGAAGATAGAGGCTACAGCTTCTTCTTGGAGTAGGGATCTCATGAGCTATGATGAGGGAAGAGTATGGATGCGTGGTTTCTGATTTAGGGCAGTGGATGGTGTGTATATGTGATGGAAGAGATGTGTGAGAGAATGAGAAGAGAAGAAGTGCTAACTAAGGAAAATGGAGAGGAAATGGTGACACAAGAAGATAAAATGGATCAAGGAATGTGTGATTTTGAGAGTGAGAGGAGAAGACGTTTATATAGGAAAGAAAAAGAAGAGTGAAATTGGAAAAGATTGAGTAAATTAGGGTAAGCAATGATGGAGAAAACATGATGATGGAAAGATGGAGTAAATTAGGGTGAGTAATGATGGAGAAAACATGATGATGGAAAGATGGAGTAAATTAGGGTAAGTAATGATGGAGAAAACATGATGATTACACCCTAAAACATGGAATTAGGTTTTTGGGTGATGATGATGGTGGATTTTCTGCTCAATTCTTACTTTAATTGAATCTCCATCAAAACTTCAGATTTTTCCTTTGACCTCTTCATAAAAAATGTTTTTCCATGAATGCAGATCACCCTGGTAAAATTTCAGATCTTTTAGAATAGTATTTTGGCCGGAAATGCTTCCAGAATGCGTTCAGGTCCGATTTTCAGTTTTCTTCTTTTAGTCAGAACTTTGGACCGATCTTTTGAAGGCCTTCCACTTCTATCTGGATCTTGCACTCTTCATATGAAATGTTTCTTAGGATGTTTAGAATGGATCTGGAAAGTTTCAGCTCATTTGAAGTTCATTTGGTCAGGCGGCCGCCCCTTCTTCCTTGCTTGGCTTGGTTTCTCCTAGCCGGAGTAGGAAAATGTGTAAAATTGACCTTTTAGTACATTTCCATTTTTCTCCACCATTTATAGGTAAGTATGGACCTAATGCTCATTTCATCATCATCTACTCCAATGTACCTAAAAAAATAGAAATTGAGTTAAAAATCGATTCGTTAAGGAATTAACTAAGCAAAATGTGAGGAATTAACTATTAAAATACCACATTAAAATGCTCCTATCACCTAACCCACTAGAGCTACTAGGAATGGGCCCACCTCCCCCGCCCCGCCTAATGATCGAGCAGGAGGCTGAGTCACAGCAGCACACCAACCGCTCGGCGGCTAGAGCCAGGACTAAGGGCAACCCACCTGTCCCTAGATGAGAGCTAGTTCAGCAGCATCTCCATACGGGGTCCGCTGGTGAGGCAACCTCCCTAATACTAGAAAAGATGCAGCAGTTAGAGAGAAGGCTAACCCGGTAGGAGCTAGGCGCCCCAGCGCCAATTTCAAATCCTCTCTTTGCATCCAGACTAGGACCATTCACCGCCAGGATCTTGCAGGCAGTCAGACCTGCATATGCAAAGACGCCAAAGATGTCACACTACAGCGGTATGACTGACCCTTTCGTCCACATGTACACCTTCAAAAATTTCACTAACAACAAGGGATTCGACGACGCCACCGTTTGCCACTTGTTCAGCGAAACGCTACACAATGAGGCAATGAGCTGGTTCTTTGAATGCCCACCTGGATCCATTGACTCATTCCACATACTATCACACGCTTTCCTCTCTAGATTCATCCTATTATCTGCCGGGCACCACAACACAACACAGCTGTTCAACGTCAGGCAGGGTGCAGAAGAAACATTAAAGGCATTTGTCACAAGGTGGTGAGCGACGGCATCTCAATGTCGTGACCTTGATAAAACAATGGCATTAGCAGCCTTCAAGCTGGGATTTCTCAAGGGGCTGTTTCTCTATGACCTCAATTACAATCATCCAAATGCCGCGTATGACCACGTCATGGGTGAGACTGTCATCCATGCACAGGCATAATTCATCACATATGGAGAAACCCCCCACCACCGCCAACACCTGCAAAGAGCACTCAGCCCTCTGCCAGCCAGCAGGAGACAGCTAACAAACCCTCAGCTACGCCACTAGCTGACAAGAAGAGAGAGTGGCAACAGGGCAACTGCCAGAGCAAGCGGCAGAAGGACCAACATTACAACAAGGGCAACCGCTCATCCTATGGGGATAACCGTAACAAACAGATGGAGTCCTCCCAGCGGTACGTAGTGTTCACTGTCCTCACAGCCTCGTATGAAAAGATATACGACCAGAGCAAGGACCAGATTCCACCACCACACCCAAGAAAGTACCCAAGAGTAGGAAAACCAAGAAACACGGGCAAGTAGTGTAAATACCACGAGGACAGCGGTCACAATACCACCGAATGCAATGCTCTCAAAATAGCTATTAAGACTTTGTACCATAATGGTAAGATCAAGCAATTCAAGGTACGCCAACCGCCGCCAGTGGTTGCCAACATTGAGCTCATAGGCAACATCAACACCAGCGACGACTATGCTCCGATCACCAACATGTCTCATAGGGAAAGAAAGCATTATGCACTCGTTAACCACCCCAAAGAAGTTTGTAACATCCGCTATGAAAGATCCGCTAAACTCCCAAGATCTGGCTGGGAACCCATCACCTTCTCGGAGGAGGAAGAGTGCGGAGTACATCTGCCCCACGACGATCCATTCTTGATCAACGCCATACTCGACAAATGGTCGGTGGGAAGAGTCCTTGTTGACAACGGATCTGCTGTCAATGTTATCTTCAATGGCTGCTACAACCAACTCCAGCAGAACAGAAAATTGCTCCAGGACCACAAGCCACTGCTCGGCTTCTCTGGTGACGTCACACAACCTTTGGGTTCTGACTAGATGCAACTAGTTATCGGCTAGTCTACATACGGCAGAGATACATACAGAGTTCATCATGGTCGATTGCTTCAGTTCATATAACGCCATCATCGGTCGACTGACACTTAACAAGCTCAAGTGCATCATAGCTGGATACATGCTTCTCATGAAGTTCTCCACACCCAACGGGAAAGGAAGCGTGAAAGGAAGCCAACAGCTGGCACGAGAATGTTACTCAACAACGGTCGCACGATCAACACACCCCATGGGATCCTAACAGTAGGAAACCAGATACCAGCGGCCAATATCTTTGAAGACCCTAGGGATGACGCGAAGAAATATGTCAAAAAGGAACCTGTCAACCCAGAAACATCCTTGAGAGTTGTCAGCATCTCCGACGAACATCCTGAGAGGACAGTCCGCATCGGTGCCCAGCTAGGCCCAGAGGTAGTGACTGAACTCACCCAGTTTCTACTTGACAATGCTGCAGTCTTTGAGTGGTCCTACGCTGACATGCCAGGGATCTCTCCTGAGATCATCACACACAAGCTGAGCATCAAACCATCCTTCTATCCTGTCAAGCAGCAGCAAAGGGCCTTTGATAAAGAGAGGTATAGGGCAATCGGAGAAGAAGTCCTCAAACTCCAGAACATCGGGTTCATCCGCTAAGTCAATTACCCTCAGTGGATTTCCAACCTGGTCATGGTCAAGAAACCTAGCGGAAAGTGGCCGATGTCTATCGACTTTAAGGGCCTCAACAAGGCATGCCCCAAGGACAGCTTCCCACTACCCCGCATAGATCAGTTGGTCGATGCAACCGCTGGACATGAGCTACTCAGCATGATGGACGCCTTCTCCGGCTACAATCAGATCAAGATGCACCCTGGTGACCAAGGGTGCACTGCCTTCACCACCGACAAGGGCTTATACTGTTACAATGTCATGCCCTTTAGTTTGAAGAACGCCTGTGCAACTTATCAGCGGTTAATGAATGCCATGTTTGCTGAGCACCTCGACAAGATAATAGAGGTCTACGTGGATGACATGTTGGTAAAAAGCATCAAGGCCAACAGACATGTGGCAAACCTCAGAGTCATATTCGCCATTCTCTTGGCTTATGGTATGCGCCTCAACCTAGAAAAATGTTTCTTTTGCATCATCGCCAGCAAATTTCTGGGCTACATAGTCAGCGAATGGGGCATAGAGGCCAATCCTAACAAGGTGTAAGCTATCCTCAACATGAAGGCCCCAGAATGGAAGGTACACGTTCAGAGACTCCAGGGAAAGCTAACCACTCTCTCTCGGTTCATCTCCAGACTCACGGATAGATGTCTCCCATTTTTCAAAGTGCTGAAAAACACACACAAGAAAGTAATTGACTGGACCCCAGAGTGTGAGGAGGCATTCTAGAGCTTGAAGAAATAATTGGCAGTAGTCTCACTTCTTTCCATTCCGGTATAGGGTGAGACACTACACATCTACCTAGCGGTTTCCCTATCAGCGGTAAGCTGCACCATCATGTGATGAGAGGGCCAGGAGGAACTCCCAATATTTTACGCCTGCAGAAGACGAGATATCCCCCTCTGGAGAAGCTCGCTCTCGCACTCATTGTTGCTGCTAGGCGCCTCCGTCAATACTTTCAGGCTCACACAATTCATGTCCTAACAAACCAACCGCTGAGGCAAGTAATACAAAACCTTGATCACTCCGGGTGCCTCAGCAAGTGGGCCATCGAGCTCAGCGAGTTCGACATTAACTACAAGCCAAGGCCAGGCAGTGGCAGATTTCATCACTGAACTCACCGAGCGTCAGGATGAACCCAACCTAGGGGCACAAGAGGCCGACACAGAAATGGTAACCGCCGGGGAACCAGCCCTCCAGCAGCAGTCAGACTGGAACCTCCACATAGAAGGCTCCGCCTGCGGCACCGGAGTCATCTTGATGGGACTAAACATGGAATACGCGTTGAAATTCAACTTCAAAGCCTCAAACAACATGGTGGAATACGAAGCGCTCATTGCTGGCTTACTCCTCACATTGGCTCAGGCGCTGACAGTGTCAACATATTCAGCGATTCTCAGCTGGTCGTTAACCAGGTCAATGACAGCTTCCAGGCCAAGGACCAGCAGTTAGCAGCATACTTGGGGTACGTCAAGGCATTACTCAAAAAGTTCAAATTTCACACCATCACACAGATTCCCAGTGAAAAGAACGCCAAGGTCGACTCACTGGCAAGATTAGCCACCGCCTAACCACACCAAAGTCCAGCGAACACAAGGGTGGAGTGCCTTGACAAGCCAAGCATCACCAAAACCCTAGCAGAAATCTTCAATATTGAGGTCAATCCCAGCTGGATGGATGAAATCATAGAGTACAAGCTCAATGGAACACTACCCACCCACAAGGTCGAAGCAAGGCAGCTTAAGCGGAGGTCAACCCGCTATAACATCCAGAACGGCAAGCTTTACCGCCAGGGGTTCACCCATCCCAACCTTCGGTGTCTGACCCCAGAAGAGGAAAAGGCAGTTCTGGCAATGATACACGCTGGGGAATGTGGAAACCACTCGGGCGCCAGGTCTTTGGACAATCGCACAATGCGACAAGGTTACTTTTGGCCCACGCTCGGCGACGACGCCAGGAATGTCTCCAGGTCCTGCCACAAGTGTCAACAATACGCTGACCTTCCCCATGCCCCGGCGGAGCCCCTATTGATCATAATTGGCCCATGGATCCACTCCATGTAGGGCTTGGACTTGTTTGGGAAACTCCCAACCGCCAAGGGCCAATTCAAGTACATCATCATCGCCATTGACTACAACAGTAAGTGGATAGAGGAGGAACCGCTAACGACCATAACTACCGCCAAGGTAACCCACTTCCTCTGGAAGAACATGTACTACCGCTACGGCGTCCCCCACAAAATCATCACAAACAACGACACACAATTCAACAACAAGGAACTCATATCTTTCACCGCCAACTTGGGTACCAAGTTGAGTTTTACATTTGTCGCTCACCCCCAACCCAATGGCCAAGTCGAAGCAACAAACAAGATAATCAATAAGCTGCTAAAAAAGAAGCTCGACGATGCCAAGGGATTATGGGCGGAGAAACTCCCGGAAGTACTTTGGGCCATCAGGACTACCCCCACTTCCGCCATCGATGAAACACCATTCTACATGATGTTCGGCACTGAGGTCGTCCTACCAGTTGAGGTCACCCAACCTAGCGCTAGGGTCGAGGGCTACTGCTCCTAGACCAATAGCGAAGGCGTCAACCTCGACAAGGACCTCCTCAAAGAAGGACGCCACAAGGCCCATTTACACAACTTGCAAAACAAGCAGCGGGTATCACATTTCTACAATGCCAGAGTCAAAGCCCGCAACCTCTAACTGGGGGACTGGGTAATGAAGAAAGTCATTCCACCGCCAACGGCACTCCGCAAAACTTGGGAAGGATCGTACAAAATAGTAGAAGTCGTTAGCCCCAGCACTTCTACTTAATGGACAAGGATGGCGTCACAACGACCCACCCTTGGAATATCGAGCACCTTCAGTATTACTATAAAAAGTCATGCCGCTACCCAAGAGCATCTTGACTTAGCTAAATTTTTGTTCATTATTTAGCTAAGGGAAGCAACCCAACGGGTACAACCCCGCTTTTGTAAATGCTGATCTATGAGCTATCAATGAAACGAGGAATTATTCAAACCATTGTCACCAAGTCCAAGCACAAGAATTAACTGGCAACGCCAACAATATTCGGCGGACCACGTCCTCTACATTGTGCACTTGGAACAATTTTAATTCCTTTAATGTTTCATTGATTAACAAAAAGCACGTCCAAACTCTGGCGGTAAAATAACATGTGTTTCAAAAAGGGAATCCCAAACTTAGAAAATTTCAAGGGCAACTATTTTATATATTCGGGTTGGAACTCCCCGCCCAAAAAATGTTGTCAAATACAAAAGAAGCCTCAACGGCATAAAAAAAAGAGCGCAGGCCTCAGCGGCATTACAAAAAAAATTATGAAGCAGCCTTCACTAATTCTCAAGAGCAGCGGCGACATCTTCATCCCCCGGCGGTAGTAGCTGTCCAGCTAAACGGGGCTCATCTGGTCGGATCCAAGAACGGTGGGGCTCAGCATGACAAGGGTGCCATCCGCTCGGGTGTGCGCAGCCACAAAATCAGCACGTGACACCTCAGACTGTGTGGGCAGGGGAGTCCGCTGAAAGTCATCCGCCGGCCCATGGTCACTCTCACCACTACCAGAGCGTACACCCTCAGGTTGACCAACTGCAGCACCACCAGCCGACACAGGAGACTGGCTAGAGGTATTGCTAGACCTGGACACTTTCACCTAGTCGATGGCACCCTTATGCTTCAGCAGATCCAAGTTGGCAGCGGCACCAGCCTTCGCCACCTCCATCATGGCTGGCATGTACTCCTCAGACTGATTAAATGCTTCCACAGAGGTGACCTCTGTACGACTCCTCTCAGCTCCCAGCCCGACAACCTTGTCCTCCAACTTCTTCACATCAGCAGATTTGGTTGCAGCATCTCGCTGAAGGATCTTAACTTTCTCAGCCGTAGCCGCCACTTGATCCTCAGCAGGGATATGTCTTGCTCCAGCTTGGAGACATGGTCGTTCCGCTCAAGGTCCCGCTCAACAGGGACATCAAGCTTGCCGCAGGCATCCAGGGTATTGCATTCCGCCATGGTTAGGCACCGCTCGACATCAGCCACCTTATCTTTGGACTTCCCTAGCTCCCTCTAGAGACCTTAGATCTCCTCCCTCAGCTGCCGCTCAACCTGAGGTTGGTCTGACACAGCAAGGAACAGCTCATGAAGCCTACTGACAGGTGTCCAAACGCTGAGCTGAACGGCGACTGTTGTAAGGCAGTCGGGCGGACGGTCCCATCCAACCAGCCAAATCCTAGCCGCTCACAGAGACGGAAGAGAAACTCCCACTCAGTGTCGGTCAAGACTTCAGCATACGCTCCAAAGGAGTCCAGACCGCTCACCTGTTCCTCCCAACAGCAGCCACAATCACCATCTATGGGGCTTGCTTTTCCCTCTTCTGCTGGCTGGCCCCGATGGTCTCTACCTCGTCTTCCTTTTCTTCTTCATCGTAGTCTTTTTGTCGCCGCTTCTTCTGAAAAACCGCCCGAGTAGTACCGACGGCTACAGGCCTCAATTGCATCCACGGCTCCAGCCCCGCAATAGTCACTAGTTCTTTGGAGGGCACCACCCTCTCCTTCTGGGGCCCACGCCGGGTGGCGGGCGCTCTCTCCCTCGGCTGCATAGGCGCAGTAGGGGCCTTGCTCTCGCCGACTGCCCCTTGGACGGTACCAGCTCTTGCCTGAACAACAGGCGAACCGTCGGCGCCGAGATGTGAGTGGTGCGGCATCAGCAGCACCACTTGGGTTTCGGACTAGCTTACCGCCAATGTTTGCGGATTGACCGTTGTCTTCTAAGCCGCCAGCCTAGTGGCGTACATACTCTCCAAAATGTTGTTGATCTCTGCATGGTCCATGGATTTGGCGAAAGCATCACGACTCGCTTTGTTACCCAGCGGAGAATCTACACAAGAACAACGGGTCAACTTGATGAAAACTAGACTAAGGCATAGATCAGCGGAAGTTAGTTACCAAGAGCGTGCGTCAATTGTTGATCGACCAACAACTCCCAACTAGTGAGAAGACGAAGGTCAAGCAAGTTGTGATTCCGCCAACAACATCTAATCCTTGCCACGCGGCACTCTTCCTTGCACGTCAGGTTATAACGTAAGCCCGCTACAAAAAAAAATGAAGAAATGGTTAGAACAAAATAGGAGTTGTCACAAGCAAAGCTAGCAACTCGGATCAACGGCAGACGCTAGCGACAACCTCAGATAGGCTGGAACTCCCACTTAATCCTGAAGGTCGGCTCCCCTTCGTTCGATGCAGCTTGATATTCCCATCCCGCGGTGGCAACACAGAACGTCCCCCACCAAGGAGACATGGAATCCTTCAAATTCTCGATTAACTTGGGCGCCCCCTAGCGGTGGCTCAACTCGGACGACGGCATCCTCCCCTGCCCTAGAACTCTCCGGACGTCCAGTACGACGCATTACTACTTCCTAAGGTATGGTCTGTAGCGATTCGGACAGTGAGGTTCCTGTATGGGCGTCGGACACAACAAGTCAAAAAATATCATATCTGACATGCTGAGCGACAGGTCAGACCTGGAATCTTCACTGCTCGAGATCTCTATGACGCTAGCCATCACAAACCCTAAAACCCAAAACTAGTCAGTTCACACAAGATCTAGGCTATCCCTACGTCAGATTATAGCCAACAACGTCAAGAATACCCATTCCCAGAAAACATATAAAATGCCAAAACAAGAACAAAACACAACCACACTGAAACCCAGATCCGACCACCTAGCAGGGCAAGAAACCTCAACCTTCTGTCAAACACCTAAAACCCACCCCCAAACACAATTCTAGACCCTTACATACACCGGGGAATGGCAGAAACCACTCCAAATACCAAAACACGAAACTGGAAGAAGCAAACAAAAAAAACCAAATAAAATAGGGACGAGATTCAGATTACCAACCTCAAAGACGGAAACTTTGGTGCGCTTGAAGATGCTTGTCTTCGATTCAGGAGATCTTTGTTCTCCAATGATCGATACCCTCACAGAATTGCTGAATTTTCTTTTCGGATATCAGAGTGAAGCTTGAAGACGATGATTTCAGTTAGAAGTGCAAAGTGTTAAAACACTATGTTTCCCCCTCTTTTATGTTAATGTCAAAACAATCTAACCCGTCCGCTTATAAACGACATCGTACGACCACTGTACATATGCCCCACGATCTCACTTACTCTCTGGATTAACCGAGGCATCAAGTCGGTTACAAAAGCCATGATTACTCTCATTAATGGTGAGGAGACGGGCGTGCTGCAGAGACGTTATTCTACATGCTAACCCAGTACATGTCAGTCACGTGTCGAATGCCGTCAGATGAAGCGTCTAACTGAAGCAACCATCGAAGAGGCAAGTCATAACTCATCGGGCAGTCTATGCTAAGCGCAACTCTTCTAGCGGAACTTCTCCCTTTTCATCTTCCAAGTGAGGCAGTCTCCGCTAAGCACAACTCCGCTAGCAGAACTACTCCCTTTTCATCTTGCAAGTGATGTAGTTTCTGCTAAGTGCAACTGCTCTCTTTTCATCTTGCAAGTGAGGCAGTCTCTGCTAAGCGCAACTCCGCTAGCGGAACTACTCCCTTTTCATCTTGCAAGTGATGCAGTCTCCGCTAAGCACAACTCCGCTCACTGGACCACCACTAAGTTGGTCCTAGTAACATTGCTTGCCGCTTACTATCAGCGGAAGGACTACCCCCAACAGCGATTCTCGAGGCAACGCCTCGTCTTGACAATGACCGCTAAGCGGCGTTATAGTCAGGCTACGTCCCTCCGGGACACGGGGACACATCAACAGTCTACGACAGCCCTGATCAAGCACATTGACCCCTGCCACTCAGGTACCAAAGTTTGGGCTCGCTACCCAACACCCTCTGCTCAGTGCAGCTCCCCTCAACAAACAATACACAGACCAAACAGAGGTCTATCTTAGCCAGGGGCCCACCCGAAAGGGTACAAAGCATTTGCTCAGTAAGTCCATGGTTAACAACTCACTGATGCTACTTCTGCTTTTGCAAGTCTAGCGGAAGTAACGCTTCGAACCGCTAGGCAACTCCCCAACCAAGATTACCCTCCTTGACTGGGGACTTGGGGGACTTGTACTTACATAAGAATTTGCAAGCATAATTAGCTATAATGAGCCATGCTCATGATACAGCCAGTGGTACCAACTACTTCCAACTGTGTGACCTACGGAAACACAGCCAAACAGGCTACCGCCTGAGCCCCAGCTCACCCCCGGATCACCGCTGATGTGCCCCGCCAAGTTTGCATTAGAAGCTCCAGAAGCTGGGAACTGAAGCACATCAGTCCTTACCTTGTTAATATGGAAGAGCTCAACCTCTTCCTCACCTATAAAAGGTTTTCTCCTCTTTCCTCATTAATTACGCATTTTGCTACTTACCTTGTTACTTTGTCAACATAAATACATTGACTGACTTTAGCATCGGAGAAGAGAAGACCGCCCAACGCGGCCTCCCTCTGACGCCCTTTGTATTTTACTTGACAGGTAGCAGAAGCTTTGAGAACATTGCAAGTGGCGGTCCGCCCATCGGACCTGCGTTAACCAAGATTAAGCTACCGCTCAATCTTAAACATTAACACAAAACAATCCTAACGCACGAGCGTGTTGATGCAGGCATGCGTAGCGATGTTTTTGGGCTTGAGAAAAACTGGTTCGCTTCCTCTTTCTTTTCAGCAGTGGGCCTTATTCTTGTCTTTTCTTTGTTTTCTGTTTTTTTTTTCTTTTTTGGGCCGGGTACCCCTTTTTCTTTGGGCCAGGTCATGTTTTTTTTTTTCTCTTTTTCTTTTTTTTCTTTTCTTTTCTCTCTGGGCTGCAGGGCCTCTTTTTTTATTTTTATTTTTTTTTATTTTGGGCCGGATCTTTATTTTGGGCTGGATTCCCCTCTTTTTTTGTTTTTCTTCTCTGTTTTTTTTTTCTTTTTTCTTTTTTTTCTTCTCCTTCCTTCTGGTCTGCAGCAATGGGTGTTTTGCAGGGGGGCTGAGGCCCTTGTGGGCTAGCGGGGACTAGAGAGAAACGTTGGGGAGCGCGCAGGCCGGTCTGGATGGCAGGTGCGGGGATCTGTGCAGATATGCGCTGGGGAGGGCTGCTGCAGTCGGGGAGTTGTGTACGTGATGGTGCGTGCAGGTGGAGAGCCGCGCGGGGCAGTGGACTGGGGTGCATGCATAAGGGCCAAGGAGCAGGGCCGATGCAGGTGGATTGGGCTGGATGGGTGAGTTTGACAAAGGATCAAGCTGGATGGGTGTGCTATGTGAAGAGCAGAGCTGGAGGCCAGTGGGATTGGCGGCCGGTGAGGTGGAAGAGGAAGAAGAAAGTTCTGTTCTTTTCTTTTTTTGGTTGGTGGCCGCAGAAAAGAAGAAATTTTTTTTTCTTCTAGGGCTTTGATTTTTTTCGACGAGAAGAAGAAAGAAACTAGAAAATTAGGATTTTTTTTATTGGCTATTGACTCTAAGTGTGCTGATAACGTGTAAAAGTAAAATTAAGATTGGAATTGGTCTACTCATTTCATTTCATAGTCCATTTGTATAGAGATATAATTACAATGGAAATATCGATTACATTAATGATACTAAATGCTGATTGGGCTGTGATTGTAATTCTTTGATGTCCTCCTCGTCAGTTGCTTTGACGAAGACACATAATATGTTTTTTCTTTAACAATACGTTGCATTTTTGCATAATAATGTTAGCATTTTTTTTTTTTGTAACTACCCGACTTGGTATATTTCTTATATATATGAGCAATCACTATGCACAAAACAACCCCTAACAGATGAATGATCATCTACCGATTTTGGAAATTAGCCTAATTAACTGTGGAAAATATGTGGCTACTGTTTACAGTATATCTGTCAACCATGCATTTCCATTTGGTACATTTGTCGAAGTTAATTGAAAGGAACATATGATTGGCAGAAATTAAAGAGACGCTTGCCCAGATAAAATAAAAAATAATAAAAAAAGAGAAAGAGACGCATGCATCATAAATTTTTTATTAATTATTAGGGAGAATATCACAAATGGTCACTTAACTTTTACCTATTCGACACTTTGATCACTCACCTTTTAAATATATTATTTTGGTCACTCAACTTTAACTCTGTTATTCACTTTAGTCACTTCGTTAATTTTTTTCATTAAAAAAAAATTATTTGCCACAATATTAATGATATTTTCATCAAACTAATTGTGAAAAATTGAGAAATCTGTATTAGAATGATTGGGAGAAGTGATTAAAGTGAGATAAAATGCCCCTTGGGTGACTAAAGTGATTGACAAAGTAATAGTTAAGTGACCAAAGTGATATATTTGAAAATTAAGTGACCAAAGTGTCGAATGAGTCATAGTTAAGTAACTATTTGTGGAATTCTCTCTAATTATTATAGATGATTGGCACTGCATCACATACTTGTCTATATTATTGTTATTATAATACTTGCATGTATATTGCTTCCGCATGCCTTCATTTGCATTTTAACAAGTCATTTGTCAAGTTTGTAATTTTATTCATGCTCTCATTTGTTCATTTAAATCAGAATTCAGTGTTCTTAACTCACAAATTGACAAAGGATGTATGGTTCTAGTTAAGTTGTTCGAAGCCAAACGGGTGTGAACAGAGCCGAAATGGCTAGGCTAAGGTCAGGCAGCGGTAGTGGAGGTGGACTTTTCCAAGGCAGCAAGGTTGATAAGCTTGAATGAAGTTAGCTGGGCGGAGGAACCGTAAAAGCTAGTGGGGAATATCAAAGTCACTAATGCATGGTGGTACCACCATTCTAAGTTTTCAACCCCGAGAATGTAACAAGGTAGTTCTAGCTCATGGTTTTATATATGGTACCACAAAGTAAGGCTGGGACATGGCTAGTTCTCGATTGCCGTCAGCCGGAACCGACACCGAACCGATGTACTAAACTTCGAATCGGTTTGAAGGATATCAGTCTCTAGAACTGAGCAAAACTCGAACTGATAAAATCTGTTCCATTTTTGGTTCTTCAGTTTTATTGTCTGTCTGAATCGGTAAATCCAGATCTTGATCGATCTCAAATTAGTAGCTTCGAAGAAGAAGAGAAGACTCGAGACCAGTAGCTACGAAGAATAAGAGAGAATATCATTGTCTTTCACTCGGAGATACCCAAAGATTTGAGAGATGAAGAGGAGCAGGAGCTTGAGATTGTGAACATCATCGAAGACAAAATCACCGTTGCCATTCTCGATGGCTCTTATTGCGGAGAAACAGAGACAAAAATTCAAAGCTAAGAAATGAAAAGCAAATTGGAATTGGATTTTGGTTAGTTTGGTTCATAAAAGAAACTAATGAGAAAGTGTTGACCGCCAAATTTGGTAGAGAATGGAGCTTGTTTTGTTTGTGAACTTGGGTATTCTTCGTCATCTGTGAGCTTGGTAGAGTGGGAAGATGAGTTTGAACTGTTAAAGAAGAAAGTGCGGCAGAGATGGAAGGAACTCAAGGAAGGTACATGTGGGCAAAGATTAAAGAAGAAAGTAGGTATGTGTGTTAGAGAAAGAGATGTATGTTAAAGAAATTCATAGCATGTGGCACTACTACAAAAAGTTAATCACACAACACTAAACACACAACGGAATAGAAATCTTCTGTTGTGTGTTTAAGTAAAATCTATTGTACAACGGTATTAATAATGTTCCGTTGTGTGAATGTCAACAAAGTAATAATTTTTTTCTCAGAACTACATTGCATAACACAATTAAGTGTTGTCCGTTGTCTGAGTCTTAAAAATTTAGCGGCAGATTTCCCTCCACTCTCGAGTCTTTGTTGCCTCTTGAAATCTGAAATTTGGGGTACTTAGTACAACAGTGCTTAACATTGTACGTTGTGTGATTGAAAACTAGACACCAAATTTTGAGGAAGCTTGCTTGGATATCTTCCACTAGGCAAACCTTGTGCAAGATGTAAAAATCAGACAACATAAGTTATACTTTTATGTTGTGTGAAGTGGGAACATAGGTGGCAGCATTTTGAGCCAAAATGCAGCAGGCGGCATATTTCCCTCCATGTTTTGACATTTTGATTTTATGTCATACACTCTTACGACAGTGTGTTGTGTTTCTGTTGTGGGATGGACTTCAGAAGTAATATTTGAAGTTCAAATCATTTATTTTCCTATCATTCTCTCTCTCCCCTGCATCATGTCTGAAAGAAAGAAAAAAAGAACAAAAGAAGAGAGCTAGAACCACTCAACCTGTTGAGCATGAGCCTATCTCTCAGTCCGAAAGCCAACTATTTCCTCTATCTCTCTCTTCTATCAAAATATTGAGCCTAGGACTCTCTCTCAGTGTAGCTCCTGGCTTCTATTCTTTCCTCCCCGATATACCGACCCAAATCCTCTACTCCGATTTACTCTTCTCCTTGAAACCCAAATTCCCCAGTTGTTCTTAGTCTTCAGCGAGAAATTGGGGCTCGCTCTTCACTTCTCCATGAAACCCTAATTCACCTATTGTTACTGACATGGCGGCAGAGGAAGAGAAGGACGTTGAGGTTTCGGAGGAGGGGGGATCGTCGCAGCCGGTGAGGCTGTGGAATCTGAGGACGAGGAAGGCTCCAATTGGCGGTGGTGGCGGCAAGGGGTTGAAAATTGAGGAGAGAAAGGTGAATTACTTGGACCTTCCCCAAGTATAGCAGCAACCAGCAAGACCCACCTCACCGACCTCACTTCTCAGCCTCTGTGCTCGTCTATGGCTTCACCTTCAACACTAAAACTATGCTTACCTCTAAGAAAGAAGCCGAGTGCTGTGCTGCTGGGTTGGCCTTGGATTACTTTGATGAAAACCCACAACCACCCCAGCCTAAACGCACCAAGTGTTTCTCTTCCCCGGCTCAGCCGTCTCATATAGCCTCACTTCCTCCACCTTCATCACCAGGTAACAAGGTTTTAGAGGCTCTAGGTCTCTATAGTTGAATTTTTATTTTTGGGTCTCTAGTTTCTAGTTTTATGTTCTGTTTCTATTCTTTAACACTAAAACTATGCTTACCTCTAAGAAAGAAGCCGAGTGCTGTGCTGCTGGGTTGGCCTTGGATTACTTCGATGAAAACCCACAACCACAATCACCCCAGCCCAAATGCACCAAGTGCTTCTCTTTCCCGGCTCAGCCGTCTCATATAGCCTCACTTCCTCCACCTTCATCACCAGGTAACAAGGTTTTAGAGGCTCTGGGTCTCTATAGTTGAATTTTTATTTTTGGGTCTCTAGTTTCTAGTTTTATGTTCTGTTTCTATTGTTGGGTCTCTCGTAGTTCTGATTTCATGTCTGTGTATCAGGTTCCCTGTATCTCACATACAAGGAGAAAGAGATATGGGTGAGTCTCTATTTTTTAAGGTTGTTATTTCTGATTCTGCTCTTGAAGAAAGGGTAAAAATTTCTGGGTCATGAAGTTGTGAAATTGGAAATGTTTTATCTTTTCATGCTATGTGTTGTTTATATAGGAAGTTTTGCAATAATGTACATGGCTACTTTGACAAGCATTCCGGAGATACGATAAGGCTTTTTGAAATCTGAAGCTGAACAGAAGTATCTTGAGAAAGAGGTTGAGCTTCAGAAAACACTGTCTTGATCATTGGGTGCATAGGCATTCGTTGGAGCCGTTACTATTTGCTCCTTGTTTCTGATCTTGTCTTGATTAATTAGCATCTCTGCCTTTGCATAATAACTTTTTGGTTATTTATTTCTCTAGTGTTCAGAACTTCTTTTGTTGACATGCTAGGAGTTAAAGTAGCCTCTCTTTCAGAATGAGACAACTAGCACAGAGGGAAAGAAGGACACTTATGAACTGGAGCTAATGTTGGCAGAAGAGAGAAAGGTTTGCTGTACTTTGTTTTCTTTTACTTGGTAATTTGGTTGGTTGGAGCAATCACATGTGTACATGAAACTTTGAGATTAATTTGTATTTTTCATGATTGGCCAGCTATGGCAGAGAGAAAAGCATCAGCTTCAACTAAAGAACATTGAATTGGAGAATCAGATTGATATGAAAAAAAATGAGCTGGAGCACTGCCGCAAGGAGCTACAGCATATGGTAATTATACCGTTGCACTGTATTGGAATGTTATAATGATTTTACCATTCACATATATTTCCGGCTTGTATATGATATTCGTTCATACGCACTCTGATTTGGAATATAGTTTGTGGGCTATTGTGTGCCTTAATTGGGAATCAAATTTTCAGAGGGAGGAGATAATGGTAACTAGGAGAAATGACGTGAAAGAATTAAAAACACCAATGAAGTTTCCTCCAACTTTATTCTTGTCCACTTATCTAATATTCGATGAAAATATAATGAAACAGGAAAAATTGTTCTAGTAGGATTTAGATTGAGTTAGTGAGAAGGTACCATGGGGTGGTGCAATGTCAACCTCATTTTCAAGTTCCATTTTTAGTAATGCTCTACTTTGTTTTCTAGTTTAAGTATACATCATTTTTCTTATCTTTTATTTGTTTAGTTCTCTCCTTTGGGTAATCTAAAGGCCACAATATGATTGGCTTATATTCTCGGCATATGTTATTTGATATGAGCTAATACTGTGGTTATTTATGTAAGAATGATAGAGCAGAATCAGAGCAGAAGAAGGTAGAAAATCTGATAGAGCTGGCAGAAAAGAGAAAGGTTTGTAGTTTATTTTCTTTTAGGAACCTTGAGATTTGGATGAATAAATTTTTGATATTTCTTGCGCTTTATTGTAATTGCAGAGAGAAAATGAGAAGCTTCACTCAGAAATAATTGAATTGAAAGACCAGCTCCAAGCCAAACAGGAAGTGAATGAGGATTTTGAGGCCCAGATGAATATTAAAGCACTTGAACAAATGTTAAAGGAGAAGGAGCAGGAGCTTACTGTCAGAATTTTACAATGCACTGACTTTCAAGGAGAGGAGCAATAATGATGAGCTGCAAGGACCCATAAAGAGTTAATTGATGTATGTTCATATTCTAAGCATGTTTTCGATATAGTTTATAAACTATTTCCCTACACTATATATTGGAACTAATGCATGATTAAAATCAGAATTAATGCCTTGAATAAGTTACAGTCTCTCGGTCATATTTGTTGATTCACTATTTTTGATAATTGATTTTGTTGGGAAGAAAGGGTAAGGCATTTTTGGATATGTAGTGTGCCAGCTATGTATTGGGTATTTTGGGTGGAATGAAAAAGAAAGATTCTTTTTTACCATTTTTTTTTAGAGCAAGTGTTTTGGATTTTGTCTAATTTTTGTTTTTTGTAGGGACTGAAAAATCATTCAAAAATCTATATTGGCGTGAAGACATTGGGTGATCTTGACTTGAAGGCATTTCAAGTTGCAGCCAAGAGAAGATATACTGCAATAGAAGAAGCAAATGAGAGGGCAGTGGAGTTGTGCTCTGTGTGGGAGGATTATGTTGGGGATTCTAATTGGAACCCATACAAGGTTATTATGGATGAGACAGGAAAAAGAATGGTATATGATGAACTAAATACATCCCTCAATTTAGCATGTCATGCTGGACATTTCTTTTACTATTGTTCACTTTGTTTGATTTTGATGTAAATACAGGAAATTATGGATGAAGAAGATAAAAAATTGAAAAATTTGAAGACTGAGCTGGGGGATGAAGTATACAAGGTGGTGACAACTTCGTTAATGGAATTGAATGAACATATTCCAGTGGGAGGTATAGGATACAAGAGCTTTGGAATTTTAAAGCAGGGAGGAAGGCAACACTTAAAGAGGGAGTTGCTTACATTCTGAAGCAATGGAACGCGCTTAAAGAACACGAAGCGGAGAAGAAACTAAAAGTAAGGCATATGTGTTTATATTTTACTACCTCCACTGTTTGAATCAAATCTATTATCGTGCTTCTTCGTAATTGTGCATTTCATAAAATTGTTTGAGAAATTGATGTTCAGTTTGCTACATTCTACACAAGACTGAAAATTAAAAGATAATTACACTCGGATACGGTATTTTAGTACGCGATAGTAAATTGAAGTGGAAGAACATGTGTAGTTGAGTTGTCAATTTTACCTATTTGGTATAGAATTCCAGATTGCTTAGGGTTTGTGCAGTGAGGTTTATACATGCTACTATTTGCTCACAGGTTAAAGGGCTTTCATCTGAAGAGTTTGCTGCTCATAATGAGTTGTTTGAAGGCTTGTTTACAAAAAAAAAAAAAGAGAGACAAAACTGGAAGAAACCAACGTCTTGTATTTGCTGGTGACTCAATTGGAAGGAACTAGTGAGAGTCTCTTCTACGCAAGCTCTCCACTTAAACAGAAGGATATTTAGCAATGGAATATTGTACTTTTGATTCATGTGTAACTAGCTAAGAATGCTTTCTTGTTTGGTTCATTATCTAATCACTTGAATGTTTAAATGTTTGGAAAAATGGTAATTGAATGATATGGATTAGAGTATTGTTTGTGTGGTAATTACTGTCCAAGGTTAAGGCAATACAACACAATACAAAACCAAGTGTTGTATGATGATAAAAGAGTTCAAAATTGAGGCTCCTCCTACAACAGTCATTGGTTGTTACTGAATTTGATTACAATATTCACACAACGGATAACTAAATATAGCGGTTGTGTGAACTAACAACCAACAACAAAAGAAAACAAAATTCTGTTGTGTGAGGTTCATAACACACAATAGAAATAAAATGATATCTGTTGTCTGAGTAATCAACAGACAAGGGAAATAATTTTACTTCAGTTGTGTGTTACTCACCTCAGACAACAAAAATTAAGTTATATCTGTTGTCTGTTATTAGTCTCAGACAACAGAGATCATTTTATTTCTGTTCTGTGTTATGAATCTCAGACAACAAAGAATGAGTTATACATGTTGTGTGTTATGAATCTCAGACAACGGCAAATATCTTTTTCTGTTGTCTAACTGTGCCCAGGCATCCCTGCGCAGAATTCACACAACGGAAACTTGTATTCTGTTGAGCAAAGTACTATCACACAACGGTGAAATCACCGTTGTCTGATTTTTCAATCACACAACACTCACTTAGACCACGGTGAGTTTGGTCATCACACAACAGAAATCCACAGTCGTCTGATGGCATTTTTGTAGTAGTGTGGGCTCATCAAAGGATAACAATATAGGGAGCCCACTTAAAAACTGACACCAAACAAAGAAAAATTATACATTATAAACCAACTCGGTTCAGGTAAAGACAAAAACTAAATATGGAAACCGAAACCAAACCGATAGCTCTCAAACAGGAACCGAACCGGAGCAAAACAACTAAATTAAGAGAGAAAACTGACCTGAACCGACCAGTTCGGATCGCTTTGGACCGATTCCTCAATTTTTTGGGTCTAAAGTCCCAGCCCTACCACAAAGTACACTCAATTTGAACTAAAATTTATGGAGCGACAGACCATTATTGAGGCATTGATATTAGTTGGCCTCATAGTACATATGACTAATCCATTGCTTCAAAATATGTGGCCACTATTCTTTTAGTACGTACTCACCTACTTACTGCTTCAAATTTAAATGGATCGATGACGCTTCAACGTCTGGCATATATTTGCTTGTTCAGAAACAATAGTACCATCGATCACCAAAACAGATATGGCTGGAGAAAAGAGCAAGATACTGATAATTGGAAGCACAGGTCATCTTGGCCAGTACATGGTGAAGGCAAGTGTTTCTTTGGGACATCCAACCTATGCTTATGTGCGACCAATCAAACCCACCACCGATTCTTCAAAGCTTCAGTTGCACAAAGAGTTTGAAGCCATGGGACTCACTCTTTTTGAAGTAAATTAATTATTATCCTTCTCTCTTCATCTGTCTTTGTTTTCCCCATGTAAATTAGTAGTTTGAAGCCCGGCCTTCAAATTAAAGTTCCAATGAACATTCTACCCTACTCTGCATTAGTCTGCAAGCCGGAGTATTCCGCAGCTAGATTTTTCTTTTTAGCGGAACTCAATACAGTAGAAAATCCCAAAACATAACATAGTCCGGACTAGGAAGAGATTTTTCATATATTTCATGTTTTAATCAATCCCAGACGCGCTAACATTAGCAATGATCTACTTTGAGGCAAATAGTAAAAATAAAAATAAATAATACTAGTAAAAAAGTATAAATAATAGTAGCAATGATCTTTTTTTTTTGTTACTCATTCCAAATAGTAAAAATAAATAATACTAGCATTTTTCCACACATGCTCTGCATGTGCAAGCTATTAATTTTTTTTTTTCAGAAAAAAGTTGGTTATTGCAGAGAAAAGAAAGTGGGAGAGAGAAAAGTGGGTTGTGGATAATTTTTTTTCAAATTTTTTAAAGAAAAATACATTTTGTAAAAGTCTTAATTATCCTTGTGATTTAATTAATTCTCAAAGTTTATTAATATTCTAGGGTCAATTATGTCAAAATTTTAGATTTTAGCTAACAAACCCTCTTCTCTTAATAATAGTATAGATATAATATAGTATTTTCTCAGTTCTTGGCTAAATATAATCACTTGTAGTGTTACTTGGGATAATCTATCTGTATATATGTGTGCGCATGCATAAATTGATCCCATTAATTTTGTGGTATGCAAACAGGGTGAACTGGATGATCATGAAAAGCTAGTGCGGGCACTTAAACTAGTTGACATTGTAATTTCTACTTTGGCTATTCCTCAACATCTTGAACAGCTCAAAATTATCAAGGCTATCAAAGAAGCAGGAAATATAAAGGTCATCGATTAATTAATATCCCCTTCTTAATCACTGGTTTTATGAAAAGCTGGCTACAATATAACTTAAATTGATGGTTTCCATTATTGATCTAACTAGCATTACATGCCATTGTAAAACCAGAGATTCTTTCCTTCAGAATTCGGATTTGAAGCAGATAGAGCAAGTGGGCTGCCACCTTTGGAGGCAATACATGTGAATAGAAGGAAGATTAGAAGGGCGACAGAAGCAGCAGGAATTTCCTACACTTACGTGTCTGCAAACACTTTTGCTTCTTACTTTGTTGATTATTTACTTCATCCTCATGAGAAACGCGAGGAAGTAATTGTTTATGGCAGTGGTGAAGCAAAGGGTACTAAGCTCAATTCAAGCTTGTATATATTCCAATTCCAATGTCGGATATGATTTACCAACTCTAATAGTGTTGTAATCTGATTTTGATGTCTAGCCGTGTTAAACTACGAGGAAGATGTGGCTGTTTACACCATAAGAGCAGCAACAGATCCGAGGGCAGCCAACCGGATTGTGATTTGTAGACCGCAAGGAAACATTGTATCTCAGTTGGAGTTGATATCAGCATGGGAGAAAAAGACAGCACGCACTCTTAAAAGGATCCATGTCCCAGAACAAGAAATTATAGAGCTCTCTAAGAGTATGAAACCTAACCTCCTAACTTTTCTTCTTTTCATGTTAAGATAGATAACAGCTAAATAGTATCATAAGGTTGAGAGTAGGTAGTGTGGCCTCATTCAAACTTTGTTGTGAGAAAACTAAACTCCAAGTCTACGAAAAATTTAATACATCAATATGCAAATGGTGTTCAAAAAAGCCATAGAAACCAAGATACTTTCCTCCATCCTCCCACTATAAAAATACTAGTAAAAAGAACAGTAAAGCCTTCAACATACCTGCTTAATTATATGGTGGATGATAGAAAGAGAGCTTCTGTGTTAGGAAGAAGGACAGTGCCAGAGAATTCACCGGGAGAGGGGTATTGAGTTTACTGAGGAAATGAGTATTTAAGTTGGAATTAACTTAAACAATGGTTAGCTTCCTGGAATGCTCTTAATTCTTATATTTGGCATGTGTTTATGTTTGTATGCCTCAATGGGGATTGTATTGGACCATATATACAAAATTGAAAAACAACATCTTTGTGGTAACTAATTATTTTTTTTCCTGTGCTTTGTTTAATTATTGCTTGCAGCCCTCCCTCACCCAGACAACGTACGTGCATCGATCCTTCACAGCATATTCATCAAGGGGGAACAGATGAACTTTGAACTCACAGACAACGACCTCGAGGCCTCCAAGTTATATCTCGATTACAAGTACACTTCCATTGATAGCTACCTTGACATTTGCTTGGTTGATCCTCCCAGGATCAAATTAGCAGCGTTGTAATCAGTTTTCATGGCATTTGGTGGAAGAATTGATATTGGCTTTATTGCTTATTTGGATTTTGTAATCATAATCCTAGAACAGGCTAAGAGTTATCAATAATGATATTGAAATTCACTTTTAAGAATAACTCTACATACTTTGTAATTCCAGCAAGGGTAACCTTCAAACTAATTAAATTTGTCGAGACGGCATGGGTAACCTTCAAACTAATTCCAGCAAGTGTAACCTTCAAACTACTCAAAACCTGTAGAACGACAATACACTTCTAAACAATCCACCTTTATTCTTCTGGAGCCACCCTGCTCCCTAAATTACAACATCTCCCATTTCACAAAATACTACAAAAAAATGTCCTTTTCCGACTGACTTTTTCCGACTAAATCCTTTTTTGGTCGGAAGTGACATTATTTCAGACCAAAAATATTTTCCCTTTGGAAATACAATTTTTGGATGACCATTATTTCTGACGGTAAACAGCCTCTCGGAAAAAGTTTAGAATAGGGTCGGAAATAATTATAATTTGGCAGCAAAAGTTCCCGCTAATTGTTTTTCCGACTAAGTGTGAAGTCATCAGAAAATAAATGGTCATTTTCCGATAAGAATTTGTTTCGTCGGAAAGTCGTCAGAAATTATAGGGTTTATTTCCGACCACATATTCACCGCCAGGAAAAAAAAAGGGTTAAAAGTAGCCAATATATAGATTCATGCATTTTTTGTCTTCATATTCTTGCAAATTTGGTCATAACATATATAATGAAAAACAGAAATAGGTTCATCATCATTCAATGCAACAAAGTATAGCCACCATTACAAATGTCATATAATAGTAAAAAAGTACACAATAAGTAGTAATCCTTTTTTTTTTTTTTAAGATAAATAAGAGCTAACTCTTTGCCCTTATTTGAAATTTTATTGATAAAAAAAAAAAAAGGGAAGGGGGACTAGACCAAAACCACTCCTTAGGAATACAAAACAACAAAGAGATACAATTCAAATTTATGTGAACACCAACATATACATTACGATGCACATTAATAGGCCTAAATTTTGCCAACTATTTTTAGATGTCTAGACTTGCCAAATGGACAGTACTGCAATCACAAAACAATTCGTTATTTTGTTGACTTATATGTGAAAAAAGAGAATACACACATACAAATCATCAATAGGGACTTGAAGCACAATACCTCATTCTTCATTATCTTCTTCCTTGTTACATGTGTGACTCGTCTGAGATTCTTCTTCTTGATATGGTTTCTCTTCATCATTAGGCATTTCAAAAACGTTTCTAGTTTTGGTTTCCACCACGACACTCCAAGCACTGTTTTTTATTCCTTCAACATAATAAACCTAGGTTGCTTGGGATGCTAGCACAAATGGCTCTTGGGTATTCAACTTACCCTTATTGTTGACACTTAGTATGCCATAACGATCTTTCTTATAACCTTTGCCTTTGCTATGTCAAACCAATTACAGTGAAACAAGATAACTTTATTGTGACCTGTATACCGGAGCTCAACGACTTCTGTAAGGGTTCCATACCAAGGCACACAGTTAATTTGGTTCTCTCCTTTGACCATAACTCCGCTATTTTGTGTTTTCTTCGTCACGTCATGTTGTACTGTATGGAACCGAAATCCATGGATATTGTAACCTTTGTAGTAGACTTTAGCTTATGATATGATAGCACTGACCCATTTTATATGTACTGTTAAACACGCTGTATTTGTTTTCTTTTTCATACTTCCTGTGAGATATTATAGTAATTTGCAACATAGGACGAGACATTGAGGAATGCAGTTGCAAAGTTTAAGGGGAAGAAATGGAAGAAAATAAGTTTGTCTTTGTTTATTCAATCATGCTTAAGTGGAGATTGTAGTTACAAACTTCAGTAGGTATTGGGCTTTTAGGTGGCAATTAGTTTGCTTAGACATTTACTATATACTAAAGCTCCTACACTGTTCTTTATCAGAAATGACAGTTTTGCCCCCGCTTTTGACTGAAATTACAATTCTGTCATTTTTTTTTTTTTACAATTCTGCCATACTCTTTTATTTTTTTAAAGGAAAACCTTTATGTTTTGTATTTGTAAATTGTTACAAATCATGAAATTTTATTTTTTTGTATCCCATTTGTTGCTAATCTATTATTAACAACAAGACAAATCATATTCTAAGTAGTGCTGATGTTTTTTAGATTGCGAGTATTCATCTATTACATCTAAAACTTGGAAAAAAAAACAAACCCGCAGCTTCGCAGGGGTAAATCTGCTAGTGTTTAACAAATGTAATATTTTATTATTTGTTTTTAGGTTAGTATTTTCTCTCGTACTATTCTAATGTCTTGGATGATGTTATTTTATCTATGTATTAAGACTGTGTAGTTTGCATTCAATCAATTATTCAAATCTTTACTATATCTATTTGGTTCTTCGTGTTCCAGAAAATAAATATTCAATTTGTGAAAAAAATTTAATAATTAAAATCGAATGAATTTCATTAACTATATTTATAAAAACAAGAGGTGAGCCATTTGCAACAACAATTTCCGGACGAAATTGTTTTATTTTGATAAATCATATTCATCGGTAAAAGTCATTTGTTTAGACGGTAATGGTTATTAATTCCCAGAAAGAAAATATGTAGTTGGAAATACTCAAATACTATTTTTTCTTTATTAATTCAAAAAAGATGATCAAACTATTTCACTCCTAACCCCATGGAATGGTGATTCGAACCCAGGACATTGATCTTAGGTAGTGGGTGCTCTAACCACTGAGCTAACAAAACTACTCAAATACTAATGCCCAACAAAAGTAGTTAGTCGGAAATATTTATTCTGACAAAGTTTTTGGTCGAAAATATGTCATAGAAAAAAGTTTTCCGACAACATTTGTGGTCGGAAAAAATTCGTGGGAAAGACTTATTCCGACAAAACGAGTGGTCTAAACTACGTCGTCGGAAATAGATATTACGACAAAAAGTTTGGTCGGAACTAATTCGTCGGAAATACAATTATCACGATTTTTTTCCGACGAAACAAACATTAATTCCGACCAAAACGAGACCAAAATCTGACGGTCATTTTCATCGAAAATAGTCAAGAATTTCCATCGGTTGGTCGGAAGAAAATTATTTCCGACCAAGGCATTTCTGACCATTTTTCGTGGTCGGAAACTACCATGTATGTTGTAGTGAAACAATTCTTAACTTAAGAATATTAATCACACGAATTATCAGAGCAATCTAATGCATAAGGTATACCAGAAGATAGAATAGAAAGATAAAGGATCGATACATTCTACAATACAGAAACTATGACAGCTATTATTCAACTCCATGTTTGCCCGACCTCAAGCTAATCTAGCCTGCAAACTAGACATTTGAACTCGAAGGGCCCAAGGAAAAAGCATTTAAAAAAAAAAAAAATCTGTTAGAGTGAGTGGATGAAAAATAAGTCATTTCAAATGAATAAGTAAAATCTACTATTTTCCCAATTTATTCTCTTAAAAACCTCGCATGCAGTAAAATCTTGAAAATATTTTTTAATCCTTCTCTTTACTGAAATCTCAAACACGTATTGTAAAACCTTTGAAAAACCGTCTCAAAATCTCTTTAAAACTTCATATCTCAAAAATAGGCGATGACTAGAGGGAATTGCCGACTAGTCATCTCATGCCACCAAGAGGGACTGCCGACTAGGGACGCATCGGAGGGAACTGCTGACCGGACGAGGAGGTGATGGTTAGAGGGGATTGCCGACTAATCATAGATAGTTAGAGGGGACTGCCAACTAACTATCTCATGCCACCTGGAGGGGATTGCCGACCAGATGATGCATCGGAGGGAACTGGCGACCGAAATATTTTCTAGAGAGGACTGCCGACCAGTCTATTAACTGGAGGGGACTGCCGACCAGATAATACATGCATGCGCTGACTTATTTACCTCCTCAATAAATTGGAATCAATCTCTTTAAAATAATTGCTTTTGGAAAGAAACCCAATTTTAATTCAATAAATCATCAATAAATCACCGAAAGCTTAACTCAGGAATATCTCGATAACTCAAAGCTCATAAAACTCAATATCTTAATAAACCTCAAAAGCATAAATCAAATACTTGATAAATCAATAATTTCTTTCGGAAAGAAATCTCAATATAACTTCAAAGCTGATCAATTCGGAACTCATAACTCAAGAAATCCCGATAATACAATCATGCCTAAATACTTGATAAATCATTCGTACTCGTATATCAACAAGGAAATCGATACTCGAAGTCAATGATTCTCATAACATTTCTTAATCAATCACTTCCCAAAAATCACTTCTTAACTCAATAACTCATTAATAAATAGCTCGGAACCCTCGGGAAGGAAATCCACTAGTAGTCTCGTAATTCATAGAGCATAAGTAAATCTCAAGAAATCAAAGCTCATAAAATCATAAAACTCAATAATTCAAATCATATATTATATCCCAATCGGAAAATAATAGCATGCTGCAAGTACAATTAATTTAAAATAAAT
This sequence comes from Rosa multiflora, assembly GCA_002564525.1. Classification (NCBI taxonomy): domain Eukaryota; kingdom Viridiplantae; phylum Streptophyta; class Magnoliopsida; order Rosales; family Rosaceae; genus Rosa; species Rosa multiflora. The sequence continues at coordinate 55,942 of BDJD01011184.1, forward strand.
GTACACTCACAGTACTATTTAGGTGACCATGCTTATGGGTTTTCTTTGTCAAGCAGTAGCTCGGTACATCGCACTGTACACATCATATTTTAAATGAGTTTTTTTTTTGGGGGGAGGGGGGGGGTGCGGGGGCAGGGCCACCTCTGGCCCCAATAAGGTTCCGCCAGTGAACCTCAAATTGTGAAAATAAACAATAATAATATTCTCTCAGTTCTTGGCTAAATATAATCAGTTATAATGTTACTTAGGAAAATCTCTCTGTATATGTGTGTGCATGCATGAATTGATAGCATTAATTTTGTGGTTTGTAAACAGGGTGAACTGGATGATCATGAAAAGCTAGTGTGGGCACTTAAACTAGTTGACATTGTCATTTCTACTTTGGCTGTTCCTCAATATCTTGAACAGGTCAAAATTATCAAGGCTATCAAAGAAGCTGGGAATATAAAGGTCATCGATTAATTAATATCCCCTTCTAATTAATCTTTGGTTTTATGAAAAGCCAGCTACAAATAGTATTAGATTTCCATTATTGAACTAACTAGCATACATACCATTGTAAAACCAGAGATTCTTTCCTTCAGAATTCGGAAACGAAGTAGATAGAGTAAGTGGGCTGACACCTTTGGAGGCTATACATGTGAATAGAAGGAAGATTATTAGAACGGCTGCAGAAGCTGCAGGAATTTCATACACTTATGTGTCTTCAAACTCTTTTGCTCCTTACTTTGTTGATTATTTACTTCATCCTCATGAGAAATGCGAGGAAGTAATTGTTTATGGCAGTGGTGAAGCCAAGGGTACTAAGCTCAAGTCAATCTTGTTTATATTCCAATGTCGGATAGATTTACCAACTCTAATAGTGTTTTAATCTAATTTTGATGTCTAGCTGTGTTAAACTATGAGGAAGATATGGCCGCTTACACCATAAGAGCAGCAACAGATCAGAGGGCAGCCAACCGGATCGTGATTTGTACACTGCAAGGAAACATTGTATCTCAATTGGAGTTGATATCAGCATGGGAGAAAAAGACAGGACGCACTCTTAAAAGGATCCATGTCCCAGAACAAGAAATTATAGAGCTCTCTAAGAGTATGAAACCTAACCTCCTAATTTATCTTCTTTTCATGTTAAGATAGATTTAATGACAGCTAAGAGTATCATAAGATTGAGAGTAGCTAGGTAGCGCGGCCTCATTCAAACTTTGTTGTGAAAAAACACTACACCGTAAACTTTCATTCATAGCGCTCAAAAAACGCTATCATATGATACCATAGCGTTTTATAAACGCTATGTTTGCCGGAGCTATAATAGATCTAAGGTCTATCATAGCGTTTCCAAAAACGCTATGGAAAGTTTGACATCTATAGCATTTTGGAAGTGCTATTGCATAGGTTTTTGATAGCATTTCATAAACGCAATAGTGAACCGCTATAGTTAAACTATCCATAGCATTTACTAAATGCTATTACTACATATGCTATAACATATATATATATATATATATATATATATATAAATGCCATTATTCATCATTTAGTAGCATTTCTATGGTGCTACTATCCTATATTTGTTGCATTAATATGTACAATACATTGTCACAACACCTTGGAAATACAATAACTAGTCTTCACATCAAAAATACATCATTTTCATTAATGATCTCAAAAGTAACCAAAACACAATGTGACATTCCTAAAATTACAAGAGCACTTTATATCTCAGCCAACAATGTTTTTTCCCTTTATAATAATGATAAAAATTCTACTAGAATTAACCTACAAACAATGATTTTTGGCTTTCTTTTGATTGTCGACATGAAACTCAGCACACTGGTTGATAACATGCTAATTTTTTGAACACTGTACAAACCAGTACCATTGGTTAACTGACTAAAGAGAAATCAAATGAGGAACAATAACTTTAACTAAGAAGCTATAATGACAATGTGCCTTATCACATAATGCTATTCTAATGCAATGATTGTCCATAATGGTCTGTTATACTTCTCACAGCCATTGAAACTGCTAACTGGGCTCTGCTAACTGGGTGCTTAGAGTCATTCAACGAAGGGCCCAAGACTTTAAATCAGTTCGTTAGATCAGTCCTCTCTTAATTACAAGCTTCACACGTATGCACATGCCCATCATCTTCAGTAACTTTTTCTCTCAAGGTTCTTTATATGTGAGCAGGGTGACAATTCTCTCGCATCTGAATGAAATCTTTTCAGCAGATTGATATATCATACTTTACATATGTGCTGCAAGAAAACTGCATGTAATGAGTATATATACACCATACCTAGCTAGCAACGAAAAAAAGAAAACATTACTATAAAATGTACACAGCTAGAGGCACAGAGGGTGAATTCTTATATCAGCATTGTATACATTACACAAATAAAAGAACAATAACATGGAATCAACTTCAATTACAAGAAGCCAATATGAAAAATTCACAGAGACAATATAGGGATAGGCAAATAGAGAAATCAGCACTACAATCCAAAATACAACCAAACAAAATCAAGATTAGTACATCACCATTTCCCATCCATGCATTACGAATTACATCTCTATTGTTCTTACAACCAAATTTTGTAAAAATTCCAATCACCACCAGTGGCCTGGTTCCATTTTTCAGCGTTGAACGCTCTAACCCTCTTGATTGGCTGCAGCGAACTCCATCTTAACTACTGATAACTTCTTATGTTGTTCCCTAACAAAGATACTTTCCTGGTAAGAACCATAGATTTATACCTAAACTATGGAATCACACAACTCAAATAACGAATCTTGAATTACACAGGAGAACAAATGACTACCATCTTACCTGCAAGCTATGATTTAAATGTATCATCCATTGATATGACAGATCTCCCTATAAAACAACAAATTATAAAAATCACTTCTCATTGCACAACTTAATTGGTCCTCAGTAATTCACTAATCTATGCAATTATATATTAGAGTTTAAAACATGAACAATGATCTGTATCCAAAACCTACCATCAACTTTAAACTGGGCAGCTGCCCCATTCTGAACATGTACCAAAAGTTCTACTAAACTCACTTCTTACATTACAGAACCAACCCAAATATGAAAAAAGCTTTCTTTTTTGTTTTTCATTGCACATAAAGCTTAAAATATAAAAAAAAAATTGAATCCCAAGTACAAAACCAAGAAATGCCCACCTGCCCAGTAATCCTATCAAGCTCTTTAATCAAATAAACCTTGTTCTCCGAATCCTGCCACAACCTGCATCCAACCCCAAAATTCAAAACCCAGTTTTCCAATTTGGGGGTTAATCAAAATCTGAAAATTGAGAGACCAAAAAGAACCAACCGTACGGCGACGTAGATTGAGGCGAAGGTGGCAAACATTGAGACCAACAGAGTTGGAATTCGGGATTGGAAGACCTTGCCGGAGACACGTAGGTGGAGCCTTTCTTTGCATTCTCTTTGAACTTGAATGTATCAATCTGATTCCAATTTGTGTCGACCAAAAGATCTAGGGTTTGGATTGGATGGCGAAGAGCTTACCCATGGAGGTCGCTGGAATGAAGAAAGTCGCAGGGATCTAGGGTTTTGGTTGGATGAAGAAAGTTGCTGGGATATTTTGTCGAGAGAGAGAGAAAGAGAAGAATTTTTGTTCGCGCTTTGAAATGATGGAGTATATTGGGAGTTGGGTCACGCTTTGAACTCATAAATTAAATCCCCGGGCTTTGTTTTTGTTTTCCGCTCATATTTTCAGTGTATGGGTTTCCCTTTCATTTAATAGCGTTTATATTCATTTAAGAGCGTATTGAAATTTTCTGAATTCACAATTGATAGCACTTCCGA
>BDJD01011187.1:0-13597 GCA_002564525.1 Rosa multiflora
GAAAATAAGATAGAGGCCCAAGGTCTTTCATATCAAAAACATCACCGAGTTCAGATATTACAGATGACACACCATTTTTATTTGATCCAGTAATCACTATGTCATCAACATAAAGTAACAATGCAATTATCCCATCACTCATAGCCTTACCAAACAAACTCGGGTCAGAATGTGAGAATTTAAATCCCAAGGCAGGAAGAAAATTAGTGAACTTTTCATTCCAAGCTCTAGGTGCTTGCTTTAATCCATAAAGAGATTTCCTGAGTAAACAGACATAATTGGGATGCACAAAATCAACAAATCCACAAGGCTGATGCATATATACTTCTTCTTTAAGTTCACCATGTAGAAAAGCATTCTTAACATCAAGTTGCCTAGCTTAATTCCCAATTGTTCATAGCAGCCACGAAAGAATAATTCTCACTGTGCTATGTCTCACCACAGGACTGAAAGTTTCATCATAGTCCAAGCCTTTCTCTTGACTATATCCTTGAGCAACTAACCTTGCTTTAAATCTTGAAACACTTCCATAAGGATTTTTCTTAATTTTATACACCCATTTGCTTCCAACAATATTCTTACCTTCCGGAAAAGGAACTAATTCCCATGTACCTTTCTTCTTTAATGCATCAATTTCTTCATTCATAGCAATATCCCACTCTGGTATACCAACTGCAGCTTTGAAACTCTTTGGCTCAACAGGATCATGAATATCAATAACAGCCGTAAGAACACTAAAACAAGAGAGTTCATCAAGTAGATTGTTCTGAACAACACAAGAATAAGCACAAAACTCATCGAATGACTTCTTCTTGATTATTCCATTCTTAGCTCTAGTTAACATGGAGTGATTATTATAGGCAAGGGCATGATCATTAAGAAATTGTAGCTCCTGTGACAAGACTTGACCTTCAAGACTAACATCACCAAAACTGGTATCACTATCATTCCCACTTGCATCACCAACAGTATTTTCAGAATCTGCAAAATTTTCTGAAGTGGCAATATCAATATTATTTGCAGACTCATTATTATTTGCAGATGCATCATCATTTGCATTATTCACATTTGCATTTGCATCATCATTTTCATTATTCACATTTGCATTTAGCCCCCCTCCCCCCCCCCCAATCTGCATCACAAAAGCTCTCAATGCTATAGCAAAACACACCCTTTTACCCTAAAGCATATCCCAGAAAGACACACTTAGTAGTTCTTGGATCAAGTTTATCATGACAGTAAGGTCGAAAAAAGGGATAGCATGCTAAACCAAAGATTTTAAGATGACTAAGAGTAGGTGCAGAACCAAAGAGCTGGATATAAGGAGATGACATATTCAATGACTTGCAAGGCATTCTATTTATGAGATATGCAGAATGAGCAACAACATGAAACCAGAAAGGTTTAGGCATCTTAGCAGTAGACATGATAGTGATGCAGGTTTCAACAATATGTCGATTCTTTCTTTCTGCTACTCCATTTTGTTGGGGAGTATGAGGACAAGTTATAAAATGCACAATGCCTTTGTGATCAAGATAATCTCTAAAAGCTTTGATATTATATTCACCACCACCATCAGTTTGAAGAGAAATAATATTATGCTTGAACTGAGTAGAAACAAAGTTGTGAAATTTGACAAATGTGGACAAAGTATTAGATTTATTGATAAGTGGATAAACCCACACAAATTTGGTACAATCATCTATGAAGGTTACATAGTATTTGAAACCCTCAATAGACAAACAAGGAGTAGGTCCCCAGAGGTCAGAATGTACCTTCAAAAATGGAAGTACAGATTTTGAGATAGACTCATAAAATGGCAATCTATACATCTTTCCACTAAGCCAGTGAGAACAAGTATGAGATGTTTGATCATTATTAAACTTGGCCTGAGACAAAGACACATTCTAGACACTATATCTGAGGAAGGATGACCAAGCCTTTGGTGCCAGAGAGAGCATTTGATAGCAGCTCCAACAAAAGTAGTATGAGTGGGATGAATGAATTTTGATGTTTTGAAGAGGAAGCGCCCTTCTCCATTACTCTTTCCTCTGTAAAGAAGAGCTTTTGATGCCTTGTCCTGTACACAGATATCAATATCATCCATACTGATGAAGCAGTGATTATCTTTGCAAAGTTTATTGAAGGAAATCAGATTAACTGCTAAGCTAGGGACATGAAGAACAATATTCAGTTTAAAAGTATGCTTTGCAGGAGTAATTTGTCCAACACCAATATGTTTAACACGTAAACCTTCTCCATTACCAATTGTAATAGTGTTGTTGGAGTCAAAAGGATGAGCAATGGAAAGATTTCTTAGATCGGATGTCATATGGTGAGTGGCTCTAATATCACCAATCCACACTTCAGTGTTGTTATTAGAAGAACTTGAAGAACTTGCACCAGAACAATTAGTGTGAGCTGTCATAGCAGTAAGAGAGTTTGGAGGATCAGAACCCTGATAGACATAGTTGCTTCTATGATGGCAGTTGAGTGCAACATGGCCTTTCAATCCATAAATTTGACAGACCACCACGGATCTAGAAGGATGATCAGGGCGTATGTCACCTCTATAGAAACAATTAATAGATCTGTGACCCTTCTTGCTACAGATTTGGCACTCAGGAGAAGCACCAACATTGTTTCTATATTCAGCCCCTTGATTATTAGCAGGATTCTGAAAGCACTTGCTAGCACTGTGACCTTTCTTGTGACATATGTGCCACTCCATGTTCTTATAGAAATTGCTTGCCGTATGTCCTTTCTTACCACAAACTTGACACTCTATTCCATTGTAGTTCCTGAATCCTCCACCACTAGAGTTATCACTTTGAGAGAACTTTCCAGTGCTATTCCAGGTTTGAGGTTTAGAATTATCATTCCACATTGCTTTTCCCTTGCCCATACCATAGGTACTTGATGATCCAGAGATTTGTGAGTTGTTATTACCTCTGTAGGATGAGCCGTTGGCAACCATAGCAGACATTGATGCATGAGGCACAAGCTGTGACTCAATATCTTTCTCAGCAGCTAATAGTTGAGCTCTAAAGTCTTTCAGTGAGATAGGAGTATTTCTTGCCCTGATAACAGTTTTTATCATTGCATATTCATCTGGTAAGCCATTCAATGTAACCACCACAATATCCTCATCAACAAAAGTTACTCCTATAGAGCTTAATTGATCTCAAGCATGCTTGATATGTTGAAGATACTTGTCAATGGTATCTGCTCCCTTCTTGATAGTTTGTAAATCAGTTTTAAGCTTAATGATATTAGCTCGAGAGACTGTTGAGAACCTTTCAAGTAACGCAAGCCATGCCTCATGCGAAGATTTACTTCCTACTATAATCTCCATAATGTCATCATCAAGAGTGGCCATTACAAGACCAAGCAGGGCTTTATCTGTTTTCTTCCACAGTTTATAGGCCATAGTAATCTCACTAGTGACTTGACCTTCCTTAGTGAGAACAAATCGAGGAGGACAGGGATATGAGCCATCAAAATATCCAAAGAGATCATTGCCTTCAAGAACAGCTTGATACTGAAAGCTCTACTTCACAAAATTGTTTTCACTCAACCGCACAGTTATCATGCTTAGCAAAGAGTTGATCTCAGATTGTGACATTGCCATAGCTTCAGTGATTATCACAAATCAACCAGTTATACAACTTTTATCAAAGACTATGCTCACAACAAACACATTTATGTTATAGATCTATTATGTTATGACGAAACTTCAACAAATTATGAAGTACTTCATCATCAATTTTCACAGATCATGATTATCAAACTTCTCAACAAATTATGCACACAACAGCTTCCAAAAATCAAGGTATAGAGTGTGTTAAAACAATAAAATCAACTGTAGATCTCAGCCTAGTATGAACACGTTGAGAATCACAGATCCAAGGAGAACATTGAACTCACCAGTAGGTGCCATCACTTAGAACAAGCACTCGATGAAGTATGAAATCTTGAATTGCAGAAACGAAGCTGAAGTAACAGATCTAGGGTTCCACCTGATGAAGCATACACGAGCTTAAATGCAGAAGCGAGAAGAGGATCGAGTACATCTACTAGCATGAAAAGGCATACAAGATCAAGAGTCGAAGCTCTAATACCATGATAACATGACCGCCATGAATGTAAAGCTTGAAGGAGCAGATATACTTACAGAGAGAGAGAGCTTAAGACAAAATATCTGAGAGTATTTTCAATTAATGAAGTCACAAGTTAAACTTATTACAAAACACTAGTATTTATAGCAGCTGGAAACTAGAAGGAAGAAACCCTTAGTTATTACAGCGAATTACAGCTTGTAAAAATATACGTAAGCAACACATCACCGAGCTACCACTACATGCATTACAGCTGGACACCACCTTATTCGTTGATTACTGACGGAAGCATGACCTTCATGTTGACGTTCACCTGTTAACAAATACTAAGCTAACCGGTTAGCCTTACAACGTTTCTCCTATATGTAATGGTTGTTTAATGGTTTACAACAATATTCCCAAAAGAAAGGCCAGTCCATTGTGATTTGGTATTCAGAGAAAAATGTGTTTCACCAAAGCTAACACAACTCTTTGTGATGTTCTCCTCATTTTCTCTCATGTCCATAGGATCCGGTGGTATCAAACCTTGTTCGATAGCTTTTGGTGTATAACAATTGGAAAATCCAGAAAACCCGAATAATGCAATCATCATGCAGAGCTTCTTCAATTGGTAATTTGGTGGTATGCATCCATTGGAGTCTCAATCTTGATTGCAATGACAGTCATGGTTTACATTCAAGACTCAACTAGTTTACTATTCAACTCTTTTGAACTTCCAAGGATTTATCCTTTAGATAACTATGCTCACCTTTCTATGGTTTCCAATCTTGAAAGTATGGGTGTTTGGCTCCAATTTTATTGCAGCTGGTCAACAGTCTCTTTTCTTGCGCGGGCGTGCCAGCACCGTTTGGGTGCGGTCATCGGGGGTGTCCCTTGACCTGACTTCTTTCAAGCGATTGTGGACGAGGAGAGCGCCAACCTCGTCGTGGGATTCTTTATGCCTCGTGGTGAGGACTTTTGCTGAGCTTCTTCAAAATCACAATCGATACTCGATGTTGTAGATCGAGCAGAGTGAGAACCACTAGGAAGTGAGGAGAACTTGCTAAAGCGTGACTCTAGCTTGGCTGGGTTGCTAGGGCGTTATCCTTGCTTGGCTGGTTTGGGTTTGGTGGCACTGAAAGTCGGTTTCTGAGAAGACTAGGACTAGGAGTGTGATCACTGGTAAGAGAAAGAGAAGGAGAGGAGTTGCTCTTAGAGAGGTTGCTCTAGAGAGAACTTAGATCATCTTAGAGATGTTTTGATGTTGTGAATGTGTGTTTTGTGATGAATTTGTAACCTCTATTTATAGGCTACCATGCCAAAGCAGTTGGCATCAAACAAATGATAGTGGACCACTAATTGGAGATAGTGGAGGTGGAGGTGGAGCACTAAATGGAAATAATGGAGGTAAAAATGATGAATTTTGGAGTGATTTTGAATCACTTTCGGCTCCTTTATTCCTTCAATTATTTCTCCAACAAGACTTCAAAATGAGCCTTCGACTTCTTCATAAAAAATGTTCCACTATGAGTCTAGATCATCCTGGTAAAATTTCAGAATTTATTTCCATGTGGTTGGGCCGGAAATGCTGCTGGACCTCTTACAGGTCCAGTTTTTCCAGTTTTGCTTCTGTAAAATATTGGACTGATTGTTTGAAGGCCTTCCACTCAAATCTAGCTCTGGAACTCTTCATAAGAAATGAGCATTGGGCTTTCTAGGTTTAATCTGGAAAGTTTTAGCTCATTTCGATTTCATTTGGTTAGTCTGCCACCCCTCCTTCCTTGTTTAGCTCAGTTTCTCCTAGCCGAAGTAGGAAAATGTGCTAAAGTTGACTTTTCATGCTTCCATAGTAGGCTTTATTTAGCCTCTAAATATATATATTTCGAACTTGTCAACAATATATAGCTTGAGCCACTGACATTGGCTCAATTTCTCCAAGACTATGCTCACCTTTCTATGGTTTCCAATCTTGAAAGTATGGGTATTGGAAACGAAACAAAACTCAAAGCAGCTGTCACATTTATCAAACAAATAAAAATTAAGGATCAGTAAAATCAAGAACGCACCTTTAAAAAATGAAACATAAACGCCCATGTGTGATTTTCAGTTCTAAACCCTAAATCATAAATGAAGAAACATGAAAACAAAAACTCGATTATCTCGGGGTCCAAATAGGTGTTTGAATTTCAAAGTCCATTAATATGATATATTTTGAGGCACAAAAGTTGTTAGCATAACATGAGAATGAATGAAGATGATGAATGCTAAGAAAGAAAGCTTTAGGGTTTAACGACAAATAAAATGATTAATAGTGAAGTTCAATACGTGTCCATAAGGTGTAATAAAAAAAAAAGGAAAATGATCATTTACCCGATTTTAGGCTAAAAATTGCCCACTTGCTCCACAAACTGTTTTTTAACTCCGTTTACCCAAAACACTCTAAGGGATTATTTCCCCTTTACCCAATTAATTCTTTTTTATTTATTTTTGGGACTTTTTTGCCCTCTCCTTCTTTCTCACTTAGAGAGAGAAGTCATCCTCCACCTTGTTGTGCTTCGGTGACCAGCTGCCGGCCCCGGGCTCCGGCGACCTGTAACCGGAATCCGGCGATTAACCGGATTCTGAAATTATTGCCTCATAATAATACCCAGTAACCATATTATTACCCCCCAGTAACCATATTATTACCCCCCAGTAACCATATTATTGCCTCCCAAATTCATATTATTTTCCGTCCAGTGAATTGTATAAACTCCCAAAACCAAAATGAATACACTATAGGTCACAATTGATCATATTATTGCCCCCCAGTAATCATATTATTGCCCCCCAATACAAAGTCCAATGTCTCTACTGCCCCCCAATAGACCACAAAAAATGCACCATTTTGTAGGATTCACAGATAATTTGACTTTAATACACAGAAAACAACAGGTAACTTATCAAAACACCACACTATAGTGATCCCTGTCCCTCATATCGAAGTCTACTGGGGGCCAATAATGTAATTTGGTGGTATGCATCCGTTGGAGTCTCAATCTTGATTGCAATGACAGTCATGGTTTACATTCAAGACTCAACTAGTTTACAATTCAACTCTTTTGAACTTCCAAGGATTTATCCTTTAGATAACTATGCTCACCTTTCTATGGTTTCCAATCTTGAAAGTATGGGTATTGGAAACGAAACAAAACTCAAAGCAGCTGTCACATTTATCAAACAAATAAAAATTAAGGATCAGTAAAATCAAGAACGCACCTTTAAAAAATGAAACATAAACGCCCATGTGTGATTTTCAGTTCTAAACCCTAAATCATAAATGAAGAAACATGAAAACAAAAACTCGATTATCTCGGGGTCCAAATAGGTGTTTGAATTTCAAAGTCCATTAATATGATATATTTTGAGGCACAAAAGTTGTTAGCATAACATGAGAATGAATGAAGATGATGAATGCTAAGAAAGAAAACTTTAGGGTTTAACGACATATAAAATGATTAATAGTGAAGTTTAATACGTGTCCATAAGGTGTAATAAAAAAAAAAAGTAATTTTTAATAAATATATTGTCCTTTATTTTAATTTTATATTAGTCTATTTAGTCTTTCTATAAATTAGTAACTTGTAGGGTGAAAAAGCAGTTGACAGGGAGGCAATAGCCGCATCCTTAGTGATTTCAAGAAAAAATGTCTAGTTGTTGATTCTATTGATTGACTTTGATTGGAAGTGAAGCTCTAAAGTGGTAGTTCTTCTCGAGCTAAATTGCATTTGGTGAATTAGGATTATGTGATTTCTGTCATGATCGTTTATGATTTTTTTGTTTTTTTTACACCGTCCTTTTGGATTGTTAACGGTATTCTAAAAATTTCCGAGACTCCGAGATTAATTCGCTAGGGGCCTAAACAGCCAACATGACATTGCAACTCCTCCCCTAACCATGTTTATAATTCGACGTAACTGTACTTTTATATACTTTATGAGTTTATTTTTATACTTTTATATTTTTTTTGAAAACCAACTGTATCTCAATGTAACTTTGCCCTTTTCTTCCTTTACTTTGGTATTTTGTTTTTTTGTTTTTTTTTTCTTCTCTCCATTGATTAGGCTTCACTCTTTTCTTTTTTAAATGCAAGGGATGTGCTTCAGAACCGATTGTCATTCGATAATCGACCTCCATCGTATGAGGGTGAATTAGGATTATGTGATTTCTGTCATGATTGTTTATGATTTTTTTGTTTTTTTTTACACCGTCCTTTTGGATTGTTAGCGGTATTCTAAAAATTTCCGAGACTCCGAGATTAATTCGCTAGGGGCCTAAACGGCCAACATGACATTGCAACTCCTCCCCTAACCATGTTTATAATTCGATGTAACTGTACTTTTATATACTTTATGAGTTTATTTTTATACTTTTATATTTTTTTTGAAAACCAACTGTATCTCAATGTAACTTTGCCTTTTTCTTCCTTTACTTTGGTATTTTGTTTTTTTGTTTTTTTGTTTTTTTTTTCTTCTCTCCATTGATTATGCTTCACTCTTTTCTTTTTTAAATGCAAGGGATGTGCTTCAGAACCGATTGTCATTCGATAATCGACCTCCATCGTATGAGGTCGGGGTCGTTAATCAAGATGTTTGAAAATTTATCTGTCCATATAACCCAAGTCACTATATATGGATGAAATGACAACAAACAACTATATTAATAAAAGAAAAATGCTTACATTATTCCACTATTCCAAATTTACATTTTTAAATTTGGCAAATATAACAATTTATAACTTGAATAATGGCCCACGTAAAGATGAATCAAGTGAGAGATTAGCTACATGAATAAATTGGCCTAATTAACTTTGTCATCTTCCTACATATCAGATTTTTGAATGAGAATATGTACACCATTTCCAGGACCTACAATCATTTCGAAAGCAGGAGAGTGTCTGTATTTGGGAGAGAGAGAGAAAGTGAACTTGGAGATAATGAGGGAGAGGACAACCTTCAATTCTACCATAGCAAAGTTTTTGCCTAAACAGGTTCGAGGACCCAAACCAAAGGGGATATAGGCCTGAGGAAATTTGCAAGCCTTAGAGACACCATCAATGAACCTCTCAGGTTTGAATTCATTTGCATCTTGTCCCCAAATCTCTGTGTCTCTGTGCAATGTTGGGATCAAAGTCCACATGCATAACCCTTTTGGAATGCTTATGTTTCCCACCTGGGTGTCTTCAAGTGCTTCTCTGGACACAAAAGCAGCTGGTGGGTATAGACGCATGACTTCTTGAATCACCATATTCATCTGCAAGGTGTACAAATGCAGGTGTTAGCTTATACATTACAGACCCATGCATTCATTCTGTGGTCGCCTCTTTGAAGCATTTTGTCAACACTGTCGGCCACTCCCATTCAACAAAAAAAAATTAATAAAGACCCCGGGCAAGTATATTGCTCCAAAAACAATAGGCCAAGTGCATGATCGATCTTGTAGCACGAGAAGGAGCGTGTGAACTAACTTGTTTAATAAAGACGGGGAGCAAGGCTATATCTTAACTCCAAATCAACGAGAGAAATATACTCGACGGGGGCAAGTATATTGCTCCAAAAACAATAGGCCAAGTGCATGATCGATCTTGTAGCACGAGAAGGAGCGTGTGAACTAACTTGACAAGCATTGTAACTAATAGATTAAATTTTGGGAGCGAATTAGCATCTAGACAAGCATTGTAACTAATTGGTTATTGTAATTCTTGAGATGAGAAACTTCATGTGAAGATAAAAGACTAAATGCAAAGACTTGTACCGTTCTCAGTTGAGGGAGCGAATTAGCATCTAGCTGACCATCGGGGAAAACTTCTGCCAACTCGGTCCTGATTCGAGCTTGCCACTCGGGATGTAAAGAGAGTAGCATCAGACACCAAGAGGCAGCAGCACCAGTGGATTCGTGCCCTGCAAAGTAAATGTTCTTGCAGTTGTCAACTATGAATCGCTTGGATGAATCCTTGCCTTTGCCTAGGCTTTGGTCATTCCTGGCTCCCACTAATAATGACTGCAGCAGATCCTTTTCCGACGAAGAAGCCTCTAACCCTTCTCGTTCGCGTTCTTTCACAGTTTCCCATATCAGTGACTCTATCTCTCTCTCTAAACAACTAATCTCCTTTTGCTTCTTAAACCCTCTGCATTACATTGTTAGAGTAGGTTAGGAACTTGTATAACACACAAAACAAAGTATACTAGTGTCATAGTAACTCCAGCTATTTACATACCCAAAATTAGAAAATGATCCAAAGAGGAAGGGTTGATGAGAAATTATTCCCTGAAGACTTCTAAGCTTGGAGAAAATCTCTTTGCCCTTAGAATAAGAACTGCCAAAACAAGCCCTCGAGATAACATCAGCTGAGAAATCCCTTAAATCCTTATCTACTTGAATCTCTGCTCTTGCACCTCCTTGTCCTTCAATACACTCCTCCCATTTTCTAAGCAATGGTTGCGCCGACTCCAACATCAACCCTACCATCGCCTGTCACGTTAAGAAATCAATCAGCAGAGAATCCGAAAAGTTACTCAAAGTTTTTGAACTTGATTCTTTTACCTTGACTTTGTCTGTGAAGAACTCAGGTGCAACAATTTTTCTTTGTTGTGACCAAACAATGCCATTGGATCTGAGAATTCCATTTCCAAGCATGGGAGCAAGTCTCTTGCTTACATATGAAGGCTTACCTAAATCCAAACTAATACACTGGTTCATTTCCTTCACTAGCTCCGGTTGGTTCACATATAAATGCTGCCTCATTCCTGTTGAATACGTGTAAATTAATCCTGCATAGTTCGTTTCATTAATTTCTCAGGTCAATTCTTATGATTTGAGCAACATTAATTGATTTGAAAAGGGAACCAAAAATAAAAAAATTAAAAAAAAAACATCTAGAAATTGTGATAGGCCAAGTTGGATCAGCTAGTTTTGGATTTTAATCTTATATGCGCAATTTCATTCATTATTCATTATAAACTAGTGAAACTAATTTTTGAGTCTCAAAAAATATATTATTTCATAAATTAGTTATTTGTCACAATGTTACCATATCATTTCAAGTTCAAATAAGAAGTTTTCAGGTGTAAGAAATATAAATAAACAGAAACTTCATCCTAATCATTTAGAAGTATCCTATTAATCTAATAATATTTTGTTAAATGATTTAGATCAATGATAATACTCCCATTTTAAATCAGATGTGGTCCTGTCTCTGTTCCAATCATCATTACTTTATAATACACGACATCGTATAATAGTTTCATTTCGTGGTTGTTGTAATCTAGTCCAGAACATTATTTAAAATTTTAAAGTAGATCATTATCTTGTTACTGTCATATTTTAATATTTTATTGTAATTATGCAAAGTAACATGATTAGACAGTAACTAATTTAAATCCTATTGGGAATCTATTTGCAGAAGATCGACATTGACATTTGCATTGGGGTACTGTTAACCTCACTAGTCAAACTAATTAAGCATCTTTAGTCATTATTTGTATTGGCCAAATCTCATTGACTCGGTCTAACCGCGATCAAGATCGAGTTGGCTTACCCTAAATAACTTATTACATTCATGTCTCCACAAATCACAGCTAGAAATCCTTACTTTCATATGAAATCCTTTGTTTTCCTGGCCAAAATTCGTTAAGAACTCTTCTGTCAACTTTTTCAAACATTACTGCTTGCAGAAAGGTCAAACCAGGTTTCTTATTCTAAAAAATAAAAAATAAAAAAAAAATGTGAAACCAACGTTTTATATCTATGTCCTACAGTACAGCGCAACAAGAAGAACAAGATCGAAAGTCGATGAATTACCGTATTCTTTTCTCCAGTGTTCGAAATAGGGGAAGAGACTGGAAGTGTAGTCGTGGGCTACAAATTCTGAGTGATTTGAAGACTTCTGAGCTTGGAGTTGGATTATTTTCTGCATCTCAGCGAGATTCCCATACAGTAAAGAAGGTGTAGGGCCTTTGATGCCTTGCATTTGGAGCTTCCTTCTGACCCTCTCGGACTTCAACCAGACTGTGTTGTAGAGATGAAGAAAGACGCCAACCAGTCCCAAAAGAACTAGGGAAGAAACGATTCTGAAATGAAGAGAGAGCTCCATTTTTTTTTCTCTGAGCTTTCAGTTTCTAGCTAGCAGCTAGCTAGAGTCGTGATATTTATAGCAACTGAACAAGAGTGTACTTTATATTCATATATAATGGTGTAAAAGTCACTCGGGGTTATAATTTTTTTTTTCATAGAATTTAGACGATTTTGAAAATGTTATGTTTTTGGACAATAAATTTGAATATATTAGTTAAGTAACCCATCAAACTATGGTTCAAATTAACAAGTCCCTCATCATTTGTGTATTAGCTAGTCATTTTCTACTCTATGTTTACCTAATATTAAATGAAGTAAGTGACGAGAAAGAATTGAGGGTAGAGTTTTAAAGTTTTATTCTAAACATAAACATATATACATACCTTTCAAAAAAAATAAACATACATACATAAGTCGAATAATACATCACGGTAATTGTGTATATCATCGATATAACCAAGACTCTTGTTGTGAGGTAATATATAACAGAGATTACCGATATGACCAAAGCCCTTGTTGGAAGGTAATCTATAACAGAGATAAAGAAATGCCAACATCAGGCACCTTCGTACATTTCAAGCTACAAATGGGAGCCGCAAATGAAGAGGTACATTCAACAGTCAACACTTACCTCCGTTATAAATGTTATATAAATATAAATATACACATATTTGCTCACCTAAGGGACTGTAAGAGACAAATGCATCTCATCCACATGTATTAAATATAAAAGCAAAAATTATAACGACTTAAAACTGTGCATTTATTTTCATTTGGGTAATTATAATCAGTCACCTTGATGAAATGCTAAAGATAATACAACAAAAACATAGAGGTGGCAATTCTAAGGTAATTATAACAACCAAATGTTATATTGGCGTAGCTAGAAATTTCATTTGGGTGGTTATAGTTGGATCTTCAAAATTGCTATTTGGACCACTCGTACTTAGTACAACTCTAATTTACTTTTTATAATACTTGAAAAGCTAAGTAGACCTTTTTTTTTTTTATCAAAACGCCCTTAGAGCATCTTTAGCAGACTCTCTATTTTGACTCCTAACCTATTTTGGAGAGCATGTTTAGCTTTTTATCTATTTTAGCAGCTGCATCAGACTCCTAAGTGGCTCTCTAAGATAGTTGGTTCTCGATCTTGATATGTTGTTGGAACCCCTTTGAATTTGCTAAAAGAAGGATTTAAGGGTATTGGGTTGGAAGATCGAGTAATAACTATATCATAATATTCAATTAATTTAGTTTAAGAAAATTTCAAATAAGATTGTTTTGAATTTATCTTTGTAATAAATGATGGGCCATGTATAGAAATTATTATTTTTACTTAATTGTTTTAAGTAAATTATAAAACTATATAGGCAATATAAGGAAATATC
>BDJD01011187.1:28193-45280 GCA_002564525.1 Rosa multiflora
TTTCTTTAAATCCATTTCTTTCATGATACCACATTTACTCAAATAATATTCGATTAGAAACTTAATACCATGTTGCATGCATTATTTAAATAAAATAAAAGTCCACTCACAGGTGAGTTTCGCAGCTAATCCTGCTGCCTGCCCGCGTCCTCCTCACTCGAGGGCTCAGTGTATCTTGTAGTAAATGGGCATGATATAATTAACCATAATGAGGAAACAATCTCAAAATCAAAACTCATTCCTTCTGGAATTAGTATTCATTACTCATAAATTCTATTAAGAAAAATCTCACTCTTCAATTTGGAATTTATATTCTTGAATACAGAATTTCCTTACAATTCAACGCCCTCGCTTAATCTTTTACCTTCACAAGGATCGTTTCGATAATTTAATCAACTCGATTTCAATTCCTTAATCATAAATAACCACCAAAATATAACATAATTTCCTTTTCCAAAATCTCCGCATTCTTTCTTAATTTTTCCTTTCAATTCACAATCTCAACTCCAAATTCCTCAACAAAGTAAAACAATTCCGAAATATCATTAATAGCAATTTATCAAGAGATTTAACCCATAAAATTTATAAACCATAATATTCAAAACAACTTAAACCAACATCAAATTTCCATGGAATTTCACTATCCAAACAACTTCAAATCCAAAACATAACTCAAAATCAATCGAATGGGTTTTGGAGGGGCTGGCCGAGCCTCCTCACCACCACCGGCAGCAGCGGCACGTGGCTTCACGTGCCACCACTCCAACACCCAAATCCGGTCACCAAAATTCACCTACACTATCTCCACAACAAGCCCAACAATCATTATACCTGCAATAACAACCAAAACTAAGTAGAAGTGGTAAGAAATTCACTCCAAAATCTGGAAATCTGATAGTTACTGTTCATCATCAATCTCACTTCCTCCAGCCAAATCAAGCTGCAATAAGGTTGAATACATGTTTAGCACTTCACAAGGAACCAAAACCATGCGGATTTCCGGCCGAAACCGCCAGAAATCAAAAACCCAGTCGAAAATTCCCCAAAATTCCGATCGGTACTCCTCCAAAAATCACTCAAACCAAGACTACCCAACGCAAAATACTTACCGGAGATGGAAAAGGAGGGAAAGAGGGAGCTCTCCGAATGGTGGAACGACTTAAGGTGGCTGAACGCGTCGGATTTGCCAGATTGTCTTCTCCGGTTACTGTGCGCGCGCGAAGAAGGGGGAGGAGGTAGAACAGATCGGTCTTCCCGATTTTTTTCTTTTTGTTTTAACTCTCTCTCTCTTGCCAAAAGGGAAACCACCTTTTAAAAAAAATCTTCCAAGAATAGTAATTTCTATTTTTGGTCAAAACTTTCCAAAAAAAACTCCAATGAAAACAAACTACGTATCCACGAACTCGATTTTTCGTATTCTACGACATTCACAAGGAGATTCCTAATTACCGGAATAAAGAAAAAGTCACTCTTCTGTCAATAAGTGTAAAAAGTAACTATTAAAAACTTTAAGCTACGGGGTATTACAAAGATCTTCATAAAGATGCCCCAAAGCAGAAGTATTACAAACTGCATGGAAGTTTAATTGACCTTGCACTTCCATAACGTCAGTTTCCAGCATTGACTGCAAATAGGCATGATCCACAGCAAATTCTACAGCCATTTTACAAGCCAAAATCTCAACATGCTCAGAAGATATCAAGCCACTCCGAGGACAGCTTCCACCCGCAACCATAACTCCATGAGAATCACAAATCACAAAACCTGCTGTTTCTGTGTGAGAATACGGGACCTAAAGTAAGAAGTATGATGGAGAGAGAGAGAGAGAGAGAGAGAGAGATTGACACAAGCATGTATAGTGGTTCACCTTGCCCTTGTGGCAAGGCTACGTCCACTTAGAGATTCCACTAAGAGTGAGGCCAAGTAGCCTTTGGAAGTGATACAAGTTGGGGATCATGGATCCGATCCCTTTCCAAGAAGGAGAGGCCTTCCTCTTATAGCTAAAGGAAGTCTCATTCTATTCTATATTTCTGATATGGGACAATAATACACATATTGCTTCTTTTGAAGCCTTTATGGAGAGCATGGGAGAGTGGCCTCCTGGCAAGATACCGGCCGACCTCCACCATGGCGAGGTAGCTCTGGTGTTGGTCTACAGAAGGCATGTCGTAGGCGGGATTAACCATGTTGCGGGGGCCACCTACGAGGTTGTTGCTTATTCTTGGCGGTATGTGATATAGGCGGTATGTACACCTGCAACCCCCCTTCTAGTTACAGGATTAAAAGCAACATCAACATTTATTTTAAGCAAACCAATTGAAGGAGCAACCCACCTCACTGCTCTGTAACTTCGACCAACAATACTGGTCCGTTTCAAGTTATGAAACTGGAATTCTTGCAGCCTTGACATAGCTATGATCAACACATCACAAACCACACTTTTCTTTTGTTCCCAAACTCTATTGTTCATCTCCTTCTGAATCCCCCAAAAGAAGATAAACATTACTTGTACTGAGTTTTTTTTTTTTTTTTTTGGTTCTTGACCCAAATGCACTCAAATGAGCTAAAATTATAGAGTTAATTACTGGTTACTCCCTATAGTTATAGGGTTTCGTCGTTTCAGTCCTTAACCTTCGAATTTCACCTAAAAAGTCTCTGAACTCTCAATTTCCTTCCATTTCGTCCCTGCCGTCAAGCTCCATCCAAATTATCTGTTAAATTTCTGACGTGGCATTCCTCACGCGCTGAAATGTCTAATTTACCCTCACTTACTTTTTTTTTTAATTTATTTATTTTCTTCTCTCTCTCTTCTGGTTTTCTTTTTTTCTTTTTACCTCTCTTCTTCCTCCTCTGTTTATCTTTGTCTTCTTCTTCCAAAAATAAACCCGGCTCTCTCCATCTTCACTTCCTGCTCCCTCAACCTCCTCCACTTCTCTTCCTCCATCCACCATGAAGAAATAGTCCTAAGCCACACACTTGGACTCCAGCATCGGCGGCTATGAGGACCCTGTCACAGTTGCCACAGCCGTCGCCGCACCCATTTCCTTTCTCGATCTCCGGCGAAACCCTTTTTCTTCCTCATCCTCATCCTCGTCCTCGTCGATCACCAAAACCCCCAAAGATTTCGACTTTCCACAACTATGGCTTCCTCCACCACCGACGACCTCAAGAAAACCCTCGGCGACCTCGACAAGGGCTCCTCCATATCCCTCCTCTCCAAGCTCATCGGCGAGGCCAAGTTAGCCCAGAACAACCCCCCTGATCTCATTCCTCAGGAGGACCGAGTCGTCAAGCACGTGCTCGCCTCTCTTGCCCCTTAGCACCACCACCGGCGGCGGACCTTTCCTCATCAATCACGTGACTTACCACCCCGGCAGGGGCAACGTGATTGTGGAGTACCCAGGGACTGTGCCAGGGAAAGTGTTGTCCTTTGTGGGGTGCCACATGGACGCCGTAACTGCCAATCCTGATGATTGGGTTTGTTCCTCTGGTTCCATTGTTTCTAGTCTGAAAGTTTGTTTCTTTAATTGAATTTTTGGTAACTTGCCCCTTAGTCTGAATGTTATTGTTGTCTATGGTTGGTTTGTTAATAGTCAGTTTAGCTCAATTTGTAATTGTGTTGATGATTTAGCTATGCTGATTCGGAGACCGATTGAGTGTTATGCAAACGAAGCTTGCTGTGTTTTTAGCTTAATTCGAACAGAGGAGGAAAGAGATGGAAGGAGAAAAGAAAAAAAGAAAAACAGAAGAGAGAGAGAAGAAAATAAATAAATAAATAAAAAGAAAAGTAAGTGAGGGTAAATTAGACATTTCAGTGCGTGAGGAATGCCACGTCAGCAATTTAACGGATAATTTGGACGGAGCTTGACAATAGGGACGAAATGGGAGGAAATTGAGAGTTCAGGGACTTTTTAGGTGAAATTCGAAGGTCAGGGACTGAAACGACGAAACCCTATAACTATAGGGAGTAACCAGTAATTAACTCAAAATTATACTACTTACCCCAACAACAGTTTTTTGTTCCCACCTATACAATTTAACAACAAATGATCATTTTACCCTTAACCTAATTAAGAAACTACATCATGCCACTCTTTATCTCTCTCCTCCTCTGATCTGGTTTCTGTCTCTCTCTATCTGATTGTTTCCTCTTTGCTCCGAGTTGCTGCAGTCTTTGCTTCAATGGCGTCGCCGGTCGTGATCTCCATGCTCTCATTTCCGGGGAAGCGTACTCTCTCTCTCTTGCTCTTCCATTTCTGGTTTCCCATCAATTCTCGATTAGGTCCATCTTACCTGGTCTGAATACAACGATGACTCTGAAGCAGTCGGTGGTGGTGGAGCTGGCATCGTCTCATCCAAAAACAAAATGGAAGACTCACCGGAAATACTACGAAACTCACTCCAGAACTCCGGCATTCGGGTCCCCTACGACGGGTCGCCTGTCCGAGACCTCACACCGGCCACTTTAGTCTCAATCTGTGGTCAATCCCTTAGCCTCATCGCCGAAACGTCGTCATTTTCGACCTCACTTCCCGATTCCTCCATCACCGACCAGTTCAATGTCTGTATGGACATGGCTTCTGGGATCAACAACCTCGGCTATCCAGGCAACGTGAGCTTCCACAAGGTACAGAATCGAGAAATTGACTTGAATAAATTGAATTCGATTGTGTTTTTGAATTAGAAGTATGCGAAATCACGTAACAGATAGATGGATTAGATCTTAAGCTGTAGATATTTTTGACCTCACCGGAGGAGGAGGAGGAGGAGCAGAAGCCCGTCCAATTTAGGCCTCGTCTCCTCTCTATTATTATTATTTATTTATTTTGGGGAAAATGGGTGTAGAGGCCAAGAAGGAAAGAAAAAAAAAAAGAAAAAAAAAAAGTTTTACTGTCTCTGAATATAACATTTATTGGGGGCAATAAACGTAACATTTATTAGGGGTAACAAACGTTTATTGTCCCCCCCCCCCCCAATAAATATTTTGAATTGATGTAATCTCCTCGTTTTTTTTTTTCTTTAATCAAAGTTTTATTTGTCTAATTTTGGGGAGATTAGTTCTCATTCCGGCAACATAAAGGTTTATTGGGGGTAATAAAGATTTATTGAGGGGAGGGGGCAATAAACATCTCCGGCGACCTATGAGATCTTCAACGATCTTTTTGAGAACCTTTGGCGAGGTTTCATAAACTTTTATTGCCCCAAAATAAATGTCTATTGTGGAGCAATAAATGTTTATTATGGGCCAATAAACCTCTCCGGTGACCTATGAGATCTTCGATGATCTCTTTGGAGACCTCCGACGAGGTTGTCAGATAAGTTCGCGGCCGACTATCAGTGACAGGAGTCCCGCGGTCGCTGATTGGACTCCGGGACTCCGGCGAAGTCTCTTATGACTTCTCTCTCCCTCTCTCTCTCTCTCTATATAACAAAGGGGTAAGGGCAAAATAGTCTTAAAAATAAAATAAAAAAATAAAAAGAAAGAAACTTAATTGGGTATTAAGAAAGACCTTATTAGAGTCTTTATGGGTAAGTGAGAAAAAAAATTGGTGGTGTAAGGGGGAAAAAATACCTAAAATTAGAGTAAATGGTCAAAAATCCTTTCTTTTTTGGTCTGATTACTTGTACTGAGCTGTAATTGAAATAAAATGGCACTATCCTCCTATCAACACTTTCAAGATATATTTTGATGGTTCAGTTATTAAATATATATATATATATATATATATATATATATCTACTACTATAAAGCCAGGCCCCTCTTTTCGTGTCAAAGGCTTCACTGATTTTTGGAAGTCCCCATATTACCCATAGTGAAACAATAATCAACTCAGATGAAAATATCTACAAGGGTTAGTATAGTAAAATAAAGAAAAAAGAAAATAAGGGGGAACGTTAATCAAACTGCAGTACGCGATGTGGGAGCCACGTTCAAAAGCGGTTCCGCTTCAACTGCAACAATCACATTCAGTTCATACAAGTAGCCAATATTGATGACAGAAAGAGAAGTTGGTTGATCGATCAAGAAAACGAAGATACCAGGTAAGGTTATGCAGATTAGTTAAAATATTTTTGATTTTATTTTTCTAGGATTTGAGAAGAGGCTAATTTTTAGTATTTTGATATATGTTTGTTAAGAATGATTTCGTTTAGATGAGAAAGATATATAATTGTTTCGATTGACACGAAAGATGCTGTGATTGTAGAGGTTTATCCAGTCTGCTATGCAAGCACGTTCAAATCTGTAAGTTTGTCATCAATATTGCTTGCAAAAAAAAAAAACCTATGAAATTGAATCCTTTTTACCATTAAATCCTTTCTCCCATTCATTCCTCTACTTTTGTAGTTATTGTGCGTTTCCTTTGTCCATTTTAACATTTTCAGGATTTGGAACAATGAATGCAAAATTGTTTGGTATACTTTACTTCGATGAGTCTTGGAAAAATATTAGAAATTCAAACTAAAATCATATAATACCTACCTCTAATATGAATCCTATAACTACATGTATCATATTCATTTGTTTGGTGGATTTTAATAGATATTGGTTGTTATTCTCTGTCTTTTTATTTTTTCAGAAATTATAAGTTCACGCCTTGATGAGCATTTTCCTTTTTCTGTGTCATTCAGAAAGCAGTATCATTCTTCCATATGAGGGATAAGATGCATATTTGAATTATCCAATACGAGCACAAGAACGAATATATGCTGCTTGTAAGCTAGGTATTCACTTGATACATTTGCTGATTTGATCTTTAATTTTCTTTGATTCTTTCTAGAGTATATTCTTTTGTCATAAATCAACTATATGTCTTTGTTTATAATCATCTATAGTTCCAAATGTGTAACAAGAGAAGGAACACTGCCCTTATTCTAATTCATGTTAGTTGCTGAAACTCCTAAGTCCATGGTTTTTGCATTTCAAAAACTGTCTTTTTTAATTGGTTCTTTGGTTATACTCCTCTTTCATTAATGCAAGTACCTCCAAAAAGGTTGGTACTATATTTTACATCTCTTTTTCAATTGTATAGCGTTGGCTAATGTGTTGCTAGGATATTATCAACTTTGTTTCAATAGATTTGAATGGATGAATGAAGAAGAGTGTAGGAAGTGGAGTGAGGAACATGTCCAAACTCCAAATTAAAGTAAAGGGACTGGAGGGAGGAAAAAAACCAAAAGGGGACATGTTACTGCAATGGAAGAGGGTTGAATGACATAAGAAGAAGAAGTAGAATAAGAAGAAGAAAAAAGTACTTTTCGGGTGATATGTAAAGATAAGTAACGGCAGTCATCTTCATTATTCAAGCACGAGGCATATAAAAGACAGCAATGAGGTTAAAACGATTCCTCTCTCAGTTTATTCCTTTTAGGACTACCATTTGATGCTTTTGGTAATCAATTTTTGAATTACTTGATTCATTAATTTTGCTAGTTTTTATGATAAATTGGTGTCTAACGTTATTTTTATGGGAATGTTTGCCTTTCACAATTTCAGTAAAAAAAAGGGAAGAGATAGATCAGAGAAAAAACACAAGACTTGAGCTATGGAGGCAATGAACCTCTTAATTTGGTTGAAGGTATTGTACTTACTGTTAGCTGGTGAGATTTGTTTCTTTCAATAGTTCTGCAAATTTCAGTTTTTGTTGTTGTTGTTGTTGTGTACGTGTCTGTCATCTTTATATCTCTACTATTGGTTTTGAGGTGCTCAAAGGGTGAATTACTATCTGCCACAGAATCTTGAAGATCAAGTCTGTGGTTTTGATGGTATCTTAATTTTTTTTATGTTTTTGTATATTGTTCACATAGAAGTACAGTGAGTTAATTTTTTTGTTCTTTTTCTTTCACTGGCTTTGTTCATAACGACAATATGACGACTAATCAGCTTAATTCGCCTTTACTTATGTAAGAGATTATGTTTTTCTGTAGTTACCTTCTTAATACATCTTTGGTGCTGCAGAATCATTTGGCTTTCAAAGTCCACAAGCTCATGGAGCTTGCAGGAAGGCTAGTATGTATGTGTGTGTGTGTGTGTGTATATATATATATATTTGTGCTGTTGTTTTTGGCTTCATTAAAAGAGATGGTGATAATAATCCTATCATTGCTAGAGCTAGAAGACTTGGTCTTACTAGTATCCCCCTTGCTGAAGGCCTGAAGCTATTGGCCTTTGTGATGGCTTACTCAAAGCGAGAAACAAAGGTCTCCAGAATATATTTGTCAAAGGAGACTCTCAATTGATTATCAATTGTCTCAATGATAGTAGTGCCGTTCCTTGGAGACTCAAGACCATTGTTCTTGACACTCAACAATTGGTCAAGTCATTTACTTCAATCAACTTTCAACATGTACCAAGATAATCAAATTTTACGGCGGATACTTTGGCTAACCTCAGTCACTCTACTAGGGACGAAAAACTTTGGGACAATTTTCTTCCCCTTGGTGTGTGTGCGTGTGTTAAGGGATTTCAACTATGACTCGTTTGGGTCAGGTTGTCCTAGAGATTTTTCTTTACAATTTTGTTGTTGTAGTATGTTCTTATAAACTAGTCTTTTCAACCCTGGACCAATATAGTTGGGCTACTAGGCCTCTAAACTATAATGTAGCCCAAACTTGCTCAGTTCATCTTCCAGGCCTAGATTCAAACAGGAAAGCCCAGCAACTCGCCGTCAAAATTTGCCGTCCAATAAATTTGAAATCAGATCAGAGCAGACATCTTCACTCCTCCCAAATCCGACACCAAAAACCTCCGCTCCGGCACGACGAGCTCACACCCAAGACGGAGACACCTCCTCTCCTCTCTCTAATCACCTAAAGCCCTAATCTTTTCTTCTTCCCCCAATTTCGGAGAATCTAGGGTTTCTCTGATGATCAGGAATTGGCGAAATTGAAGAAGGAAGAGGAGGAGTGAGTATGCGTTAGGAGTTGAATTGAAGTTTCGATTTTGATGGAAGGGGGGAGGAGGATATCGGCGAGTCCGCGGCCGTGTAGTGGCCGGAGGGTGGTGGCGGCGAGAAAGCGACCCCGTATTGGCGGCGTGGACGGGTTCGTCAACAGCGTTAAGAAGCTTCAGCGACGTGAAATCAGCTCCAAGCGTGACCGGGCTTTCACTATGAGCGATGCCCAGGAGAGGTTTCGGAATATTCGTCTCCAGGTAAAGTAAATATAGTTGCTTTGATTTTAATGGAAGTGAAAGTTTGGGGCTTTTGATGGTTTTGGGTGATTAGTTTGGTGGTTGGGGTTTTATGAAGAGGCTCTGGGTTTTGTGCTGGTTTGGAATTAATTCAGAAATAAATGATGGGGTTTTGCTGTTAATTAATCAGAACTAGGCTTATGTTGAATTTAATTGTTTGTGTTTAATCTGGGCATGGACCTTTGTTCCTGTGCTGAGTAGCTTTAAATTCCAAGTGTTATGAACTTGTTACAGGCTCTACTTTAAGATTTGCGTTTAGAACTCATTTCGTGATTTTAATACCAATACTTGATTTCTTGGGAAGAATGCTGTATAATAAGGCTCAGATGCTAGGTTGCAGTAGATTGAAGTTAGAACTTGTATTCGTTTCTTTTAACAATCTTTAATGAAAATCTTAATGCACTTAAGCTCTAGTATTCTCGAAAATTGCTGTAAACTCTGATAGATATGGACTAGCTATGCTTTGTTCTGTTTGATATATTGGTGACAAGTTTTTGATTGGTATTGTTGGTCTGTCTGTTTGAGATATCTAAGTTCTGTTTGTGTTTGAATGCACAGGAGGAATATGATACCCATGATCCAAAAGGTCATTGTGCCATGGTTCTGCCTTTTCTGCGAAAGAGGTCGAAAATTATTGAAATTGTAGCAGCACGTGACATTGTGTTTGCTCTTGCGCAGTCTGGTGTTTGTGCAGCGTTTAGCCGAGGTAGTAGCTGTTCTATTTGGATTTTCAATGTTATAAGGATCTACTGAAATAAGTTTTTACATCGAGAAGTTCATGGAGGGGAATATGAATATGTAGAACTTTTGTTGTTGGATGCAGAAACCAATCAGAGGATATGCTTTCTGAATGTCAGTCCCGATGAAGTTATAAGAAGCTTGTTTTATAATAAAAACAATGACTCACTTATCACAGTTTCAGTTTATGCTTCAGACAATTTCAGTTCTTTGAAATGTAGAAGCACGAGGATTGAGTAAGTGAATACCTCCACCCCTCTGCCCCCAACAAACAAACACAGACACACACATAACCCACCATAAACAACAATGTAATTAACCCAATTTACATCAGTTTCTTTGATTGCTTGCTAAAGACACTGTCAAACTGTATGTTCCAGATACATACGAAGGGGTAAACCAGATGCTGGCTTTGCTCTTTTTGAGTCTGAGTCACTAAAGTGGCCTGGATTTGTAGAGTTTGATGATGTAAATGGGAAGGTTCTCACTTACTCTGCACAAGATAGGTAAGTGTTTCATCTTTCTCGTATGGTTCTCTTGGTCATCTTCTTGTTCTTGATTTATCTAATTTTTGTTTTCCATTTTGACCAGTATATACAAGGTGTTTGATCTTAAAAACTATACAATGTTGTACTCCATATCAGATAAACATGTCCAAGAAATTAAGATTAGGTAAGCTTTCTTCACATTCTCAATCACAGACTCATACAGCAATGGTTGTTTTTGCCTTTAGCCTTGGTTCTTTTGTTATTTCATAGCAGGCACTTATCTCTTTTTTTTTTTTTGGTTTGTTTTCTTGCTGCAGTCCGGGGATCATGTTGTTAATTTTCAATAAAGCTAGTAGCCATGTTCCTCTCAAGATTCTTTCTATAGAGGATGGTAGTGTTCTCAAATCCTTCAACCATCTACTTCATCGGAATAAGAAGGTAGATTTCATTGAACAGTTCAATGAAAAGCTTCTTGTAAAACAAGAAAATGAGAACCTCCAGATTCTTGACGTGAGTATCTTTTTTGATATCTTGAAGAAGTAATATTTTGTGTTCATTTGGTTTGTTACACTTGATCGTCTGAGTCTGACTGGTATTCTGTATTCTGTAGGTTCGCAATTCTGAGATGACAGAAGTTAGCAAAAGTGAATTCATGACACCATCGGCTTTTATATTTCTGTACGAGAATCAGTTAT
Organism: Rosa multiflora; assembly: GCA_002564525.1. NCBI lineage: Eukaryota > Viridiplantae > Streptophyta > Magnoliopsida > Rosales > Rosaceae > Rosa > Rosa multiflora. The sequence goes on from BDJD01011187.1 coordinate 39,305, forward strand.
TTTTAACGTTTCGTAATCGTACTGTGGCTGTTTGGAACTTTCGAGGGGAACTTGTGACTTCGTTTGAGGATCATCTTTTGTGGCATCCCGACTGCAATACTAATAACATATATATTACTAGTGACCAGGATCTTATTATTTCTTACTGCAAGGCTGATTCTGATGATCCATTAGCTGAAGGAAATGGTAATTTTGGCTTGTACCTATACAGGATGATCACCTTTCATAGTTATGCATCATGGACATTCTTCTCCATGAACTATATGCAAGTTGGTTTGCTTTGAGGTTGATATTTTTGGCTTTGATGACCTGCTTTGCATGTAGTACGAGTAGAATGTCCTGAAGTTCTAGTCTTTTTATAGTAGAAGTGCTGTATCTTTGTTATTCTAGGCAGAGGATTTTATAATGTTCACGACGGTCCTTCAGTAGGCTCAAAGTTGTTCTTGAAAATGGGGGTGGCAGGTGCACCCAGTCTGGGGATACCACCTCCACGGATCTAATTGCATGGTTCTCTTTTGAATGTTTATCCCTTTATGTGAAAAATGTGTTGGATTTGCTTGGATGTCTAACTGTGTTGCACTCTATTTGCAGCAGGATCCATCAATATCAGCAATATTTTGACAGGGAAATGCCTTGCTAAAATAAAAGCCAGCAAGAATGTGGAAAATGAATGCAGTTGTAGTGGTGACTGTTGTGGAAGCAGTTGCAGTTCCAAGAAGCGTGCCCAGTCATCCAGAATTAGAAGTACAGTCGCAGAAGCCTTGGAAGATATTACTGCTCTCTTCTACGATGAAGAGCGCAACGAGATCTATACTGGCAATAGGCTTGGTCTAGTTCATGTATGGTCTAATTAATGGTTTCTTCAGTTTGTTCGCTACACAGAGGTCCTCAGTCTGTACCTAGCAGCAACAGAGTCCTCACTTAGCTGTATCTGTCCATTAGATTCATTGTTGTGTTGGTCTTGTAGATGGTTGAATTCATTGATGCCCCAGTGCAACTACTTCCTGGAACTGTACCCTCAATTGCTCTTGTACCATTAATCCCTTTGTTTACCTAAATCAGAATTCCTTGTATCTGTGCTCAGGTTGAGAACGTATTTGTAACTTTTCATGGTCGTGTAATATATCCAGATGAATTTGCTTCTGTAAGAGTGTTAAGTTGGAATATATTCCGTCCTATGTTTCAACATTTCTTGGTGGAATTACCGGTTACGTGACCAAGCCTTCCTATGGGTTTAGGCATCTTCTTCTATCTCTCTAGGGTGGTAAGTGGTGAAACCAATAAGAACAACACCCTACCTGGAATAGAAGGCACACCTATCCATGGATGGATCAGATTTTGATTCAGATCTGGATTTGGTTTGGATTCATTATTAATGGACGGTTTTGGATTTGTTAATTTGATCCATTAATGATTCGGATTTGTTAATTTAACGGCCTGAAAAGGGTCTACACTATCCCTCTAGGATTCAATTAATCAATTTAGTGACGACTGCATTGCAAAAGTTGGAAGGCAATCAAAGGCAGTTCTTTAGCTTTCAAAAGAACTACGCTTCAAAGAAAACTGCCTGTTTCTTCTTTACCTTCTCAGACGCATTTGTTTGTTTTAACTCTCTGTCCTCGCTATGAAAGGTTCAGCAATATTCGCCTCCAAGTACTACTAGACACTAGTACTATTTCTCCAGAAGATTTGCTCCGTAATAGTCAAACTTTAAAGTTTTTTTAAAAGAAAGAAAATTAAATTAGATATTTTACGCGACCAGAGAGTTTACATTGTCAAAAAAAAAAACAATGCTCTCAAAGTCTCCATTAAAACCTATCGGTCTAAAATTGCGGTGGTGATGAAAGTCATGAAACAAAGAAAAGTAAATTAAAAAAAAATTATTGACAAGTCAACCTTGACTCAAGACTCGGGAGTCGTCCGTTTACAGCTAATAATTCAAAAGTAAGGAAATGAAAAGCCAAATTTTGTCATAGCATGCATGCGGCAATAACGCAGCAGGTTTCATAACATAAACCTAGAATTTTTTGTATAAATGTAAAGACCCTTAATCAGATTGGTATCCCATAAAATTAAATGGCATTCTCGGTTCTCCACTTGCTTGGCCTTTACCTTGTCGTCCAACCATTTTGTGTAGCTGCTGCTGCTGATCAAACTGCAAATATAAGCTTGGGGTCGTCCCTAACTGCATCAGACAACTCTAAACCGTGGCATTCTCCCTCCGGGGAATTTGCGTTTGGATTTCGCCGGATTGGTGATCAGGACCTCTTCTTGCTTGCCATATGGTATGACAAGATACCAGAAAAGACTATTGTTTGGTACGCAAATGGAGACAATCCAGCACCAAAAGGATCCAAAGTGGAGCTCACGAAGGATGGTCATTTCAGGCTCACTAGCCCTCGGAAAGAAGATCTCTGGCCCCAGCCTGTTATTAGTGGAGTTGCTTATGCTGCCCTGCTTGACTCAGGCAACTTTGTTCTTGCAAACCAGAATTCATCAGCTCCTTTATGGCAGAGCTTCAAAGACCCCAGAGACACCATTTTACCAACCCTAGTGTTGGAAATTGGAGAAAAGCTATCTTCCAGGCAGACTGCCACCAACTACTCAAAGGGCCAGTTTCAACTCCAATTTAAACCATCCGGTACGCTTGAGCTGTATCTCATAGCCTTGCCTACAGAGCAAGCATATTCATCATACTACGTAAGCAAAACATCGGATGCAGCTGATGCAATGAACTCTGGTTATCAGCTAGCCTTCAATGAGTCAGGTCAAGTCAATGTTGTTCTGAGGAATGGAAATATAGTAACCCTCTCAAACAAAACAGCATCCCCATCAAGAGATTACTATTTCAGAGCAACACTAGATTCCGATGGGCTTTTTACCCAATATGCTCATTCAAAGTCCCCAATAAATGGGAATTGGACACCCTGGATTTCTCTGTGGTCTATCCCAGAAAATATTTGCTTGGATTCAACTGGAAATGAGGGCGGCGGGCCATGTGGATATAACAGTTACTGCAGACTTGATGCAAACACAAGGCCAATTTGTGAATGCGTTCCTGGCTTTTCTCCTTTAGATCCCGAATATAAGTTGCGCGGCTGCAAACAAGACAGGATGCACAGTTGTGAACCACAAGATGTATATGTGATGCATGATCTACCAAGTACTTTCTGGCCCACTTCTGCAAACTATGAAGTGTTGCAGGGACTCAGTGAAGATAATTGTAGCAGAAACTGCCTCGACGATTGTAACTGTGTCGTGGCTGTTATATACAATGGGGGCTGCATTAAGAAGAAACTGCCACTCTCGAATGGAAGGAAAGACTGGAATATGTACGGCAAGGCGCTCATCAAAGTACCAAATTCTGCTGACGCTTCTGAGAATCCTGCAGCTCGAGATTCAAACGCAGAGAAGAAAGATCAGAAAACTCTCGTCTTAGTAGGAGCACTCCTTCTAGGTAGCTCTGTGTTTCTCAACTTCCTATTTGTTGCAGCAATTGCTTTGCTTATTTTCTACACATACCGAAAAACACATGGTGTTATCACTAGCACATCAAGTATTATGGACGGAAATCTACGCGCTTTTACTTACAAGGAGCTCGAAGAAGCCACAGATGGTTTCAGAGAAGAACTTGGAAGAGGGGCTTTTGGCACTGTGTACAAGGGAATCATATCATCTCTAAGCTCAACAAACTATGTGGCAATCAAGAAGTTGGACAAGGTGGCACAACAAGGTGAAAAGGAATTCAAAGCAGAAGCGAGTGCAATAGCCAAGACCCATCACAAAAACCTCGTCAGATTGCTCGGCTTTTGTGATGAAGGGGAAAATAAACTCCTAGTCTATGAGTTTATGAGCAATGGAACACTGGCTAGCTTTCTGTTTGGGATTTCAAGGCCTGATTGGAACAAACGGATCCAAATTGCGTTTGGTATTGCCAGAGGGCTAATGTACTTACACGACGAGTGTAGCACTCAGATCATCCACTGTGATATCAAACCCCCCAACATACTTCTCGATGATTCATATACAGCAAGGATTTCGGATTTCGGATTGGCAAAGCTTCTGCTAAGTGATCAAACTCTGACTCATACAGTCATTAGAGGGACCAGAGGGTATGTTGCACCAGAATGGTTCAGAAATACTCCAGTTACTGCAAAGGTTGATGTTTACAGTTATGGGGTGATGCTGTTGGAGATTATCTGTTGCAGGAGGAGCCTCGAAATGGAAAGGGAAAATGAAGAAGAGGCGATACTAACTGACTGGGTTTACGATTGCTACGCGCAAAGGAGATTAAACAAGATGATCGAGGACGATGAGGAGGCCAGAAATGACATGAAAAGGTTGGAGAGGCTAGTAATGGTGGCAATTTGGTGCATACAAGAGGATCCATCTTTGAGACCCACCATGAAGAAGGTTACACAAATGCTCGAAGGAGTGGTTGATGTATCTGTACCTCCAAGTCCTTCTCCTTTTAGTTCAATTTGCTGAAAGTTACTGTATCCACGCATCCATAGTTGTTTCTTCACTACTGATTAAGCAAGGTCTGTATAAGTTTAACAATTCATTCTACAAGTTTATGTTGCGCCAACTGTTAATCAAAGTAGCTGGTCTTTCGAGATTAAAATATTAATTATGTTGAAGGATATCGACATAATGTGTGCATTTTCAAACTAGGGTTTAGAGTTGTAATAGGAAAGTACCCTAGGTATATTAATTGTATTCTGATTCTGTTACATTTTGTGTACTCTGTAAACTCCCTATATAAGGGCTCCTATTATCAATAATAAACACAATTCTATTCTCCTACAACACGTTATCGGCACGAGTTCTAACCCTAGCCGAAAAAAAAAACCCAAAACCCTAAAACAAAAAAAAAATCTGCCGCAACCCTCCTTGCCCACAAAAACCCCCAGCTCGGCCTCCTCCCTGCAGCAAGTCTGCCTTCAGCCGCACCCACTGCCGCGCGCCTCCTGCCGCCCTCCTGCCTGCGCACCCGCCTGCTGCCCGCGCATCTTCCAGCCCGCCTGCAGTCCACTACTGCAGCCCCTGCTGCACCTGCAGCCTTCACTACCCCTGCAGTTCGCTACACCTACTGACCTGCACGTCACCCTTGCCCATATCACACAACCCACATCCGCCCTGCACAGTGCCTGCTCCTGTACCACACGCTACTGCCCAATCAAAGTAGTGCAAGGAGCAGTCTGCCCCGCCCAGCTTGCTTGCGTTCCCTCAACACCAACGCAGCAAGCACTGCTGTCAAAGAAAAAAAAAGGGAAGCCAGAAGAAGACGACGCTCAAAGGAAGAAGAAAAGGAAAAGAAAAAAGGGGAGAAGAATCTCCCACCCCACGTGCCAGCAAAAGAAAGAAAGAAAAAAGAAAGGGGGGACCAGAAGAGAAGAAAAGGAAAAGGGTGGAAGATGGTGGACGCAAAGTCAAAAACCAGAAGGAAGAAAAGAAGAAAAGAAGAAAGAAAAAAAAAGGGGAAGGCAGGCCTGGGCCGAGAGAGGGAAAAAGAAAAAAGAAAAAAAAGAAGGGGAAGCAAGCCTGGGCTGCGAAAAAAAAAAAGGGGGGCAAGAAAAAATAAAAATAAAAAAAAAGAAGAGAGAAGGGCAGCCCACCAACTACCAATTTCCGACCAGATTCCAGCAATCCTAATTTAGCTACTCGCCTGCATCAACACGCGCGTGTCTTCAACCCAAGAACAATCACGTAAGTTTTTATTAAGGTTGCTGCTTTCATGTATTTTAAATTCTTTTATTTTATGCAGAATATTGGAATATATGTTGCCAAATGATTTTGAGTATTTAACAAAGCGGAATTGTTGGGATTCACGCTTAACGAACTAAGAGTGTTCGTATGAACTAAGAGTGTTCGTGTGAACTAAGAGCTTTCACGATGCTTGGACTAAGAGCGTCCGTAAGCATCAAATTGTGACCATATTAAAACATTATTGTTTGGTCTAATCCAAAAGAGATT
>BDJD01011189.1:8676-19648 GCA_002564525.1 Rosa multiflora
ATCCTCGAAAGCATAAAATCAAATACTCTGTAAATCAATAAATGCTTTCGGAAAGAAAACTCAATCTAACTTCAAGCTGATAAGTACGGAGCTCAAAGCTCAATAAATCTCGATAAATCAATCATGCTCAAATATTCGATGAAACATTCGTACTCGTGAATCCTCATAAATACCGATATTCGAAATCCAAATTTCTCATAATATTTTATGAATCAGTCACTTCCCGAAAATCATTCCTCAACTCAATAACTCATGAATGACTATCTCAAAAATCTACTAAAAGCCCTCGTATTTTTCAATATATATGACTCAAAATAAAAGACTCAAATATAAATCCCTTCCCCCACACTTAAATATTGCATTGTCCTCAATGTAATCAAGTATAAACATGCAATGAAACACTTAAGCATATAGGAAAGAGATTTACGAAACTAATGACTAAAACAAATGAAAAACGAAAAATAAAAGATAAGGATAAAGAAAGCAAATCTGATTTGCATGGGTTGCCTCCCAAGTAGCGCTTGGTTTTAACGTCTTCTCAGCCTAGACGTGGTTTCCTCTTGTCCTCAGTTGGTTTGACCTTCAAAGCCTCCATTCGTTAATTTAAGGTTCCAAGGCAGAACCGAGAGATATCCGACAGCCGGATTCTCGTAATTCGATAATCGAAACCCTAAACTTCAAAAATTCATAATTAAATCCAAGTTTCTCCAAAATTCACCAAATTTCATATACAAGCTCTACAATATTTATAGGATTTAATGGGCTAAAAACTGGAATTAAAACACAGCCCAACACGCCTCCACGCGCCACCAACAGTGGCAACGCGTGGGCCCCACGCGCCGGCGGCAACCACCTCAGATGGCCACCAAAATTTGGCAGCACCATCTACTCAACAAACCCAACCTCTTTCTCAACTACAACAAGTTCCAATTTTACCTGGAAGAGCTCCAATTAGGCCGGTGAAATTTTTCCAGAAAACTCCAAGAACCCTAGAAATTGAAATTGTTAAGTCGACCTCTACACTGCAAATTGAAATGAAAGACCTTAGGGGAAATGATCTATGTCAAAAACCGAACCTTCGACGCCAATTTGGTGGCCGGAGACTGCCGGAATAGGAAAATATCGACGCTGCCTCAAAACTGCTACAGTGACCTTCATCTTCTTCTCGTTGCTGCACCTTCCACAGTTCATATTAAGCTACGAAACGAACCCATAAATGAAGAGAAGGAAGAGAGCTTTCCAACGACATCTTATACGTAAAAATCCGTCACCGGATGGAGGAGTTATGGCCGGAAGAAGGTGACGAGGTCGGAGAGGAAGAGAGAATCGAGGAGAGAGAAAGGAGAGGGCTCGGTAAGTTTCCGAAAATAGAAACTTACCACAGTAACTCGGCTATTTATAGAAAATTACTATAAACAGTAACTTTATTATTTTGGCAATAACTTTCGCATATGAACTCCGATTTTTACGTACCACATATGCACGCGCTCGGTTTAACGTCCTCTACAAATTTTATGAAGGAAATTTTCTCAAATTTTGATCCGAACAAAAAGTCAACTTTTAGGGCCCCCTCAAATGTCAAAACGGAGCCAAAAATTAAATGTAATTGTCGTTTACCCATCGAAAGACTCGTAAACTGGTAACTTTAGGTTCTGGACGTTACAAAGAGTTCTTGTGTGTTTTTCTTAATTTGCCAAGAGTAATTGTTATTTGTTATGGCGCTGAGTTAAACAAGTAGCAATTTGTTCTAAAAAGTGGTAAAAACTATGTTCAATGGTTAAACGATTCTGGAAATTACGTGTTAAATTCTATGTGTAATGGTTAATTTGCACGTGTGAGTTGATTCGAGGGTTAGATAATACTACTAGTTAAGAGAATTACGCTGAGTGTTTTCGAAAATTAATAGTATTATGGTAGCGACAGTGGCGTCGCGGTTTGGAGGATCGCAGGTGGAGGCCGGAGTCGATGCATGGCTTTGATTTCTCTTGGGTTTAGGTCGGATTTTAGCACTGAGTTGATTGGTGGAGGTGTTGTGGTGAGAGGGTAGCCGGAAATGGTGTTTCCCGGTGATGACAGAGAGAGGACGAGAAAGAGGGAGTGAGAGGTCGGGGAGAGAAAGATGCGGCCGAGAGGGAGAGATGAGAGTTTTGAGGTTTTAGGGTTTCTATTCCTATTTATACTAGTGAGTGAGAAAAGTTGATTTAGCCCTTTCGACGAGTTACAAAACTCCTCTAACTAACTGCTTTCGGTTTTGAGCTCATAACTTTCCTTTTATTCTTTTTTCGTCGGAAACTTCCTAGGTTAATTCTTGACCTCGTGCTAGGCCCAAAACTCAATTTCGTTACAACTAAAAAAAATTCAAATCTTCACTACAAATTTGCCATCAATCCAAATTTGCTTCGATGATTTGTCTCGATAAATTCTAGTAATAATTTAGGCCCAAATAAAAGAACATTGGCCCAAACTTAAATCACATGGCCCAAATTAAAGAATCTCGTCACCAAAGAAATCTTCGAACTCAACTCCTTCACTTGAGTGACCTTGTGAAAAAAATCTTATTGGCGAAAAATTTACCTTAAAAAATTAAACAAAATTTTTGGGGGCTCACAATTTCCAACTTGGTAATGGTCAAGAAACCTAGTGGAAAGTGGCGGATGTGTGTAGACTTTAAGGGTCTCAACAAGGCATGCCCCAAGGATAGTTTCCCGCTACCCCGCATTGACCAGCTGGTTGACGCTACAGCGCATGAGTTGCTTAACGTGATGGACGCCTTCTCAGGATACAATCAAATCAAGATGTACCCTAGCGACTAAGAGTGCACCACCTTCACAACCGACAAGGGCCTCTACTGTTACAATGTCATGCCTTTCGGATTGAAGAACGCTGGGCAACATACCAGCGGTTGATGAACGCCATGTTCGCGGAGCACCTATGCAAGATAATAGAGGTCTACGTGGACGATATACTAGTCAAGAGCATTAAGCCCAGCGGACACGTGGCAAACCTCCGCATTATATTCACCATCCTCTTAGCCTATGGTATGCGCCTCAATCCCGAAAAATGTTTCTTTGGCGTCACAGCTAGCAAGTTCTTGGGATACATCGTCAGTGAACGAGGCCTAGAAGCTAACCTTGATAAGGTGCAAGCATCCTCAACATAAGGTCCCCGGAATGGAAAGTGCGCGTCTAGAGCCTGCAGGGCAAACTAACCGCCCTGTCTCGGTTCATCTCCAGACTCACCAACAGATGCCTCCCATTTTTCAAGGTTCTAAAGAGAACCCACAAGAAAGTAATTGACTAGACACCAGATTGTGAAGTGGCATTCCAGAGCTTGAAAGAATATTTGGCGGCAGTCCCACTTCTCTCCATTCCTGTACAGGGTGAGACTCTCTACATCTACTTAGCGGTATCCTCATCAGCGGTAAGCTCCGCCATTGTGCTGCGAGAAGGACAGGACGAGCTCCTAGTATTCTACGCCGGCAGAGGCATGAATGGGGTGGAAACAGGGTACACTCCTCTGGAGCAGCTCGCCCTCGCACTAATTGTTGCCGCTAGATGCCTCCACCAGTACTTTCAGGCCCACAAAATTCATGTCTTGACGAATTAACCACTGAAGCAGGTAATGCAGAACCCTGAGCACTCCGGACGCCTCAGCAAGTGGGCCATCTAGCTCTGCGAGTTCTACATTGACTACAAGCCACGAACCGCTATAAAGGGCCAGGCTGTGGCCGACTTCATTGCTGAGCTCACGGAGCAATAGGATGAGCCCATCTCGGGACCAGCGGAGGGCGATACCACCATAGCAACCACTGAGGAACCAGTACCCAAGAAACAGTCGGACTGGAACCTACATGTGGATGGCTCCGCCTGCGCCAAGGCATGTGGCGCCGGCATTATCCTAACGGGACCAAGAGGAGTTAACGTGGAATATGCGTTAAAATTCAATTTTACAGCCTCAAATAACATGGCGGAGTATGTAGCGTTCATTGCAGGCTTACTCCTCGCCATCGACTTCTGTGCTGACAGCGTCAACATATTCAGTGACTCCCAGCTAGTCGTTAACCAAGTCAGCTACAGTTTCCAGGCCAAGGACCCACAGTTAGCGGCATAGTTGGGGTACGTTAAGACGCTTCTCAAAAAATTCAAATTTCACACCATCACACAAATCCCCAGGGAAAAGAATGCCAACACTGATTCACTAGCAAGGCCAGCAACCGCTCAATTCACCCATCCCAACCTCCGATGTCTGACCCCAGACGAGCAAAAGGTCGTCCTCGCAATGATACACGCCGGGGAATGTGGAAACCACTCCGGCCCCAGATCCCCGGCCAATCGCACAATGCGACAAGGCTACTTCTGGCCCACGCTAGGAGACGACACCAGAAGGGTTTCCAGGTCTTGCCACAAATGTCAACAATACGCTGACCTCCCCCACGCCCCGACGGAACCCCCTGTCAATCATCATTGGCCCATGGATTCACTCCACTTGGGACCTAGACCTACTTAGCAAATTCCCAACCGCTATAGTTCAAATATATCATTGTTGCCATTGATTACAACAACAAGTGGATTGAAGCGGAACCGTTGACAGCAATAACCACCGCCAAGGTCACTCACTTCCTCTGGAAGAACATCTACTGCCACTATGGCGTCCCCCTTACCATCATCACAGACAATGGAACATAGTTCAACAACAAGGAACTCATATCCTTCACCGCTAACCCGGGTACCAAGATGAGTTTTGCATATGTCGCTCACCCCTAAACCAACGGCAAGTCGAAGCAGCAAACAAGATAATCAAGAAGCTGCTAAAAAAGAAACTCGACGACGCCAAGGGTTTTTGGGCGGATAAGCTCCCGGAAGTTCTGTGGGTCATCAGAACTACCCCAACTGCCGTCACTGGTGAAACACCATTCTGTATGATGTTTGGAACTGAGGCCGTCCTACCTATTGAGGTCACCCAACCTACCACTAGGGTCGAGGGCTACTGCTCTGAGACCAACAGCGAAGGCGCTAACCTCGACAAAGATCTCCCCCAGAAACTTTGTCGTAGTCGTGCTTTTGCAGATTGAAGTTGAGGAAAGACGAGATATAAGACAGTGCAGATTCTGCATAGCTCTGGGAAGTAATCTAATTTGTTAACCCACAGGTGCAGAATATCCTAAAACCATAAATGAATCTCGTAAACATCCATTGATACGCCTAAAGTAATTCCTCAAATCAATCAAGAGTTCAATAATTTCATTAGCCCAAATCTTCAAACTGGTAGCACAAAACAATACCAAAGCTACACTCCAAAAACCAAACACAGCATAACATAACAATAAGACATAAAATGGTAATGCTAGAAACCCAAAAACCTAACCCTGTCCTTGTTTTCTGTATCTACATTTCAAATAGCAATACTAGATTCTCCGGCAATAATAATAAGGTGCCTATTCCTAACAGAGAGAGAGAGAAAAAATACAGTGAAAAACTGAGAAGAAGAAGACCTGAAATGACGATTGAAGCAGCGCCCACAGAAATTGAATCTTCAATCGGATCGAAATCGAAGCATTTGTGAGTGGAGGAATGAGTTGGATTATTTGAGAGAGATGGTAACGTCTAAACCCCAAACCCTTGCAGGCTTTTCCCTTTCTGCCATACCTGTTAGCCGACTCGAAATTCCCTTGACCCGTATGGCTTGCGGGTCAAACTTAACCCGTATAAGAATTCAAAACCCAGGTTAAATGGAAAAGGGTGAAGCTACCAAGTTACAAATGAGTAAAACTTTGTACCACCCTTAGGAAAGTTCTACATTATATAAAGCAGATTAGTTCAATACAAAAGTAGAGTAGTCTCAAACTAGTCTACCAATAAATAGAGCCAGTCTACATTTGAATTGAACCAGTTTACTCTCTACTGAATGTATTGATACATTAATATTGTAGACTAATCCCTATCTCTAAACACAGTTTAAGATATCAAAATTCCGTCGAAGATTGGACTTTGGGTTGTCAAATCGACCATTTTTCTTTATCCGACAAGTTAAGTGTGTTTATTAGGATTTTGTTCGAAAAAGTGGCTTAGATTTGACTAGGCCTCATCATTTAACCCTTCGGCCCTAAGCCCGACCCGGCCCTTGCATTAGGGCGGGCCGGCCCTACCCTTTCTCAAATAGGGTCGGGTAAGAGTCATGCAAATGAAACCCGGCCCTACCCTACGGCCCGGCCCGATTGAGCCGGTAAGGGCCAAGCCCTGCCCGGCCCTAAAATTTATATTTTATTTTTGTTATTTTCTATTACATGTGCATAAAACTATAGAAGTATAGAACATTAGAACTTGTATTGAATTATTTCAATATGTCATATTAAAAAATGGACTTGAGTCAGTCCGTTTGAGGCCCAAAGCCATGAAGCCCAACTCGGATCCAAATCCAACTCAAGTAGGGCAAACCGCAAAAGTGAAAAACCTAGTCAAAACGAAGTATCGAGATCGAGGTCTTCAGACAAAAGCGAAGACCACATCTGCTTCTCTCAAAACCCTTTCTTCCTTCAGACCTATACTGCTCCGCCGTCGGGCGGCTCCATCTCTATCAGCCTCTCTGTTCCTTCACACTTCAAAGTCCAGATCGCATCTCTCTCAGCCTCTCTATTCCTTCAGACTTGTCCAAATCGCCTCTCTCTCAGCGACTAGTCGGATCGAAGATCGAAGAGGAGTAGGCGACCCGAGCTGTAGGCGACGTCAACGTACAAGCCACAAGTTGTGGACCTCGTTCCTGGTCTTCGATATGCATCCACCACCGACGCACAAGGTGAGGACCTCGTTCCCGATTTTTGTTTGTTCTGGGTTTGAATCTCTCTGTCTCTCTGGAAATCTGACAGTTCTTCCTTGATTAATAATTCTCATAGTGAAAATATATATCGGTGATGTTTGCATTTGGACCATATATGTTTTCTTTGTGTTAAAATTGAGGTTTCAATATACTTGTTTGCATTTGTAGTTGAACTGAAATATATGATGTTAAACTGAAAGTAAAAGTGAAATATATGTCCAGAAGCAAGTTTTTCCCAGAAATATGTCCAATTTTATTTATATATGTTGCTGAAATTATATGGTTTTCTTTTGCAGGTTCTTTGTTTGGTTGCCATGAAAGATTACCACTCGTGAATTTTTGAACACTTGATCAGTTTTTGTATCAAAGTGTCAAACATTACTTCATTTTTTGTGGCCTCAGTGGCTTACTGCCTCTGTGCAGCTTCATTTTAAGTATACTAGTTGATCAGCAAGAATGTGAGACGTGTGAGATTTGTATATATTTGCAATTAAATCAGGTTCTCAAATCTCAAGTATTCAGCTTCATATATATATATATATATATATGTGTGTGTGTGTGTGTGTGTGAGTATCAAATTTTTTTTTTCTTTCTTTTTTCTGTTTGAGTTTATGTAGTGAGCAAAATTGTGTTTTGTGTGAGTTAAACAAAGGCCCGGCCCGACCCTATTCAAAAAGGGCTAGCCCGGCCTAGCCCTCTCGGTCCTTGCGGAATGGGCCATAAGGGCGGGTAAGGGCTTACGTATTGAAGCCTTTGCCTGGCCCGACCCTAAATTTTGTTGACTTAGTCAAAGCCCGGCCCGACCCTACCCTAAGCCCTAAAATTTAGGGTAGGGTTGGCCCTAACCCGGCCCATGGCCTAGATTGGACAATCTGACTTGAATTTTTCTAAAATTGAGATTATTTTGAAAGGAGATGTTCATTCTTCCATTGCAAAACTTTGAAGGCCTTTTGATGATACCCATACCCATTTGACATACCGAGCAGCTAATGCGAGCTGAATAATTCCATATTGGAATTAGAACTATACTGTGTTTCTACGTACACTGGAACCCCAAATAATCCGGCTCAATTACATCAAAAACAAAATATGGAGGTAAAGAACCCCAACTAAAATCTTGATACAAGTAAGAGCATAACGAGCTAATTTGTCAACCACAAACTTGACTTGACAATAAGTACTAGTAAGAAAATAAATTGTACTGTATAATTATGCTTCTACATAATGACACTTGAGTGATAAACTATGATTGTAACCCGAGAACATGAGTGCTATGGTTGGTTAGAGGTTGTTCCTCTTGGTTTATGGATGTCATCGAGAATCATAGACCAATAAGGTTTTACTAGGGAGGGGAGTGGGAAAAAAGTTTCACCACGGTCATTCCCATATTTTGCAATTCTTGATATTGATAAATAGAGTTCTTTCATCTTTCACCCAAAAAAAATACAAACAAACAAACAGCTAGCTACTTTGGTTGCATGTAGAAACTATAACACGCGGACCACTTGATTAATATAAATTAAGATGCATAGCAACAATAAACAAGATTACATGTATGACTTTTAATCCTCCAGTTTAATGGCAACAAGAACAACCAGACGAGTCTTTACCAGTACCCGAGGCCAACTTATAACTGTGCTCCCAAGTATCCAAGGACGCAGCTTGTGCATGAGGGGCATGTCGAGGATGTTTTTCTCTCTTATCTCCCTTTATCTGCTTTAATCCATGCTTGAGGGCAGGCAACAAAGCCTCCATGCACTCAGCAACCGCATTTGGATTCCCCGGCATGTTGATGATCTTCAATATGTAGCAAAGAACAAAGGAGACATTAGCTATTGTATCAAATGTTCCATAGATTCAGATCTCTTAAATAATAAAGATTGATTGTTCAGATTTCATAAGATTCACATCTACGAAACATGAATAAGAAAAGTATCAACTACTTCTAAATGAGCCCCCCGTGTATATCTGGTGAAACCCCCCTTAGCGCTTCATTTTTCTGTCTTCTTAGGGGATGAAAAAAGAAACAATGTAGCTCTTTACTTTTCACTCAATGCCCAACCAACCAATTTATATAGTGACAATATCCTTCACTTACAAACATTGTTCCGCTTAAAATTGCTTCCATGATTTTATGAATATGCACTATATATAAAGCACATTAATATTAAGTGATCAGCAATCATTGTTCTAAAACTCCTAATATGAAATATTCTGAATGAAATTGAGATTATGGCCTTACCAATGTTGACCCTCTTATTCCTGCTGCAGCACGGGAGAGCATAGCAAATGGTGTCACCTGTTTTCAGATAAGGGAAACACTGAGTTTAAACTAAAGAGACCCAATAGATTGGTTAATTAAAGGTGATTATGCAATCATAAAGTAACTAAGAAGATTGTAGGAATGCATTGAAAAGGCTGCAGCAATCAGAGATCATGTAGAAACGCCATTTGTCAGGTTTATAGTAAACCAATAGTCTTTGAGCTAAAGGCACCCTCTCCACATCAAATACACTTTACATGCAACACAAAAAAAAAACCGTCATGCAATCATTTGACCAATTCATCATTAAATATACTTTAGACTACATCCACTTTCTTAGTATTTTTGCAGACTTAATTAAGATGGCTAAATCTGCCCTACATTGTAAAAACTAACAATATTATGCATGAAGCTTACCTTTAAACTCTCTTGCATCATGACAAGAAGAAGACCAGGTGTTTCTTTCTCAATCAACTCTTTGGTTGCTTCTGGAGTTACATCTCGTGGGGTAAATCCAGTGCCACCTACAAATTAAGAAAGAATTTCAAGAAAATCGCACTTGGGCAGTTCTAGTCTACCAAATCCAGAAAGAAATTAAATGGCAAGGTAAAAATTGAGAAAATGACCAAGGGTGAGGATGAGATCCATATTCTCGATATCACTCCATCTCTGCAGAACATCCTTAATTTTGCTTACATCATCTGGTACCACAGCCGTTGAAACAACCTTGGCTCCTCCCAACCTTTCTGAACAAGAAGTTACAACAGAAACTGCCCTTGGACCACTGAAAATGGAGAAAGGTTAAACAAATAATACATGAATGTAGCAGGCATATATAATAGGAGAAACGTGCACCATAGTGAAAATAATATCTTGCAAACAAAAGTTCCCATAATGAAGCTAACTTATGGCTGAAAGCCTGAAGCTTTTGCTGACTAAAGGGGAACACCTACATCTCCTTATTCACATGATAATTTGCTTTCTCAGACAATTCAATCCTACAACACTCTGGAGGGGTTCATAGGTGTCTGATATACACCTGAAGCTTTTGCTGACTAAAGGGGAAGACCTACATCTCCTTATTCACATGATAATTTGCTTTCTCTGACAATTCAATCCTACAACACTCTGGAGGGGATCATAGGTGTCTGATATACACATCAGAGTTTTGCTGACTAAAGGGGAAGACCTACATCTCCTTATTCACATGATAATTTGCTTTCTCAGACAATTCAATCCTACAACACTCTGGAGGGGTTCATAGGTGTCTGATATACACCTGAAGCTTTTGCTGACTAAAGGGGAAGACCTACATCTCCTTATTCACATGATAATTTGCTTTCTCAGACAATTCAATCCTACAACACTCTGGAGGGGTTCATAGGTGTCTGATATACACCTGAAGCTTTTGCTGACTAAAGGGGAAGACCTACATCTCCTTATTCACATGATAATTTGCTTTCTCAGACAATTCAATCCTACAACACTCTGGAGGGGTTCATAGGTGTCTGATATACACCTGAAGCTTTTGCTGACTAAAGGGGAAGACCTACATCTCCTTATTCACATGATAATTTGCTTTCTCTGACAATTCAATCCTACAACACTCTGGAGGGGATCATAGGTGTCTGATATACACATCAGAGCGGTGAATTGGTTGTTCCACATAAGTTTTATAGACACAGGAACAACACATTAAAAAGAAGGATCCATATGTTGCAAAGCATTTAATAATACACCTCATGTTCCACTTTGAACAGGAGTGTATCAACTTTGTCTTGTTTCTTTTGCATCTACTGAGTGACCTTCTTGAAACAAACATTCAAAAAGATGTATCAAGATGCATGAGTTTGATTATAGATCTTCCCAACTGGCACCAAAATCCAATGCTATTAT